>OY744570.1:3549820-3620814 GCA_963556235.1 Cryptophagus acutangulus
CCTGCAGTCGAGAGTCGAATTACAGTGCCACCAGTAAACGACAGTAACAGAATATCGCACCTGGAAAGAATGGTAGAAACACTGTTAACCGAGCGCTCCAATAATTCTCTACGAGAAAACTCAACCCATTTTGTAGTCAAGCCGGACTGTATACCTTTGTTTTCACCAGGTGAGTCAAATTTAACTGCAAACCAATGGATTGAGAAGATTGAGCAAATCGCCGAAGTCAATTTATGGAACGAACGCACGTTGATTTACCATATGCAGAGTCGATTAGGTGGAATGGCAAAAGTGTGGGACTACAACCAAACGCAGTACAATTTAAGTTGGATAGAGTGGAAAGCAGCAATTATAAAAGCTTTTCCGGAACAACACGATTTTGCTTCAATGGTGAGGAAAGTAATGAATAGAGTTAAGCATGCTAACGAAACATGGACGGAATACTACTATTCTAAAATGGGACTTATGCAAAAATGCGATTTCAATGCCTTACAAACAGTTTCGTTTTTGATTGATGGAATGGTGGACTCGACAATCCAAATGGGAGCCAGAGCAGGTCGGTACAATACACCCGAAGAGTTGTACTCAAACTACATCTCAACATTAAAGTGCAACAATATCGGAGGTGGTGTATACCGAAAGTTCAACAAGGTTGTTGATAAACCCACTATTTTAAACTCAAAAGATGAACCTAAGGCAAAACGCGATTGTAAGTGCTATAATTGTGGGGAACGTTCCCATATCCCATATGGCAAACAATTGTCCCAAACCACGGAAAGAATGTAAGAAATGTAAACGATTGGGTCACGAGAGTTCCGAATGCAAACGAACTATACCCGATAAGAAAGTTTTAACCACCCTGAATGAAAATAAAACGACCAACAACGCGACCAATAACTGCTACATCATGGAATGCACAATCAACGGTTCCAAACTAAAATGTTTCATCGATACTGGGTGTAGTATAACAACAATTAAAGAAACGGTTGCAAAACGTTTGCAACTGACTTGGACAATATGTCAAATTAATATTTCTGGGTACGCGGGCGGTACAGCTCAAGCCTTGGGCCAAACTATGGTAGAAATCGAACTCGACTTAGTGAAAACAAACGTTGTTGCTATTATAGTACCTGATTATTTACAAAATATCCCGGTAATGATTGGTCAAAGTTTTCTCAACCAAGCAAATGTTGTTATGTTGTTGAAAAATAACGATATCCGACTTTTTGACACTCACCTGGCAGAGTTACCACAAGTACATGAATTGCCACATAAGAAAATTGTAATGATAACCGAGCAAGTTCCACCCAATCACATCGGACACGTATCATTCCAACTCAGCGATGACTATACGGGAGATATATTCGTCGAACAAACGGAACGTTCGAAGCCCATGCACGAATATTGTATTCTCAATTGTGTTACTTCAACAGAAAATCATACCTTAACCGTTTTGAACTATTCTCCGAACGAGATCAAAATAAAGGAAGGAACAGTATTGGCAAGAGGTTGTTGGTGTAAAGAGGATTCCAACATAGATATCAAGGATTTTTCGGTAAGTGTATTAAACGTTAATACATTAGACAATTTAAATATTAGGGAATTAAAAGATCAATGTGATTCGGAATTAAGCGAAGTAAACTGCCAAAAGCTATTATGTCTCCTAAATAAATATCGTGATTGTTTTGCACAAGACACTCGTGAACTCGGAACCGCCCGAGATATCGAGATGGGTATTAAATTAATTAATGATGAACCAATAACGTATAGACCTTATCGAATGTCAATAAAACATCGTGAAATCGTTCGTGATATTGTTGAGGATCAGATCAAAAATGGTATAATTCGTGATTCCAATTCTCCTTATTCTAGTCCAATTTTACTTGTTAAAAAGAAAACCGGCGATTATCGTATGTGTGTTGATTACCGAAAATTAAACCAAAAAACAATAAAAGATAAATACCCACTACGTAGAATTGACGACCAACTCGAACGGCTAAGATCAGCTCAATTTTTTATAAGCTTAGATTTGAAAATGGGTTACCATCAAATACCCATGGCTCTAGATTCTATTGATAAAACCGCGTTCATTACTCCCGACGGACATTACGAGTATCTACGAATGCCGTTTGGACTTGTTAATGCTCCGTCCGTTTTCCAGCGGAAAATTAATCAAGTATTGGGATCTATGCGTTTTACTAACGTATTAGCATATATGGATGATATCTTAATCCCTTGTCGAACAATTGAAGATGGATTACATTTATTGAAAAAAGTGCTGATACTTTTTCGTGAGGCAGGATTGACCCTACAGTTTCAAAAATGTTTCTTCTTCAAAACAGTCATAGCTTATCTTGGACATGAAATAGGTAATGGTACAGTAAGACCGGGAAAACCCAAAATCAAAGCAGTGAAAGAATTTCCGGAACCAGACAATGTGCATAAGATTCGGCAATTTTTAGGACTGTGTAGTTATTTTCGTAAGTTTGTGAAAGATTTTGGAAAAATTACTATTCCTCTGACAAAGTTAATTAAGAAAAATATAACTTTTGAATGGGGTTTGGAACAACAAAATGCATTTCGAACACTTAAGGAAAAGCTGATCGATCGACCATGTTTGGCATTGTATGATTCAACTTTATATACAGAAGTTCATACTGATGCATCCAAGTGGGGTTTAGGTGGAATCTTGTTGCAAAAACAAGAAGATGGAAGTTTGAAACCTGTATTTTACTTTAGCCGTCAAACCACCAAAGAAGAGCAAAGGTACCATTCTTACGAATTGGAAACTCTGGCAGTAGTATGCACAATTCAAAGATTCCGAATATATTTGTTGGGAATACAATTCAAAATCGTAACTGATTGTAGTGCATTAAGGACAACTTTAACAAAACGAGACCTAATCCCTCGGGTTGGACGATGGTGGCTAATCATGCAAGAGTTTGACTTTTCTGTTGAATATCGACCAGGAACCAAGATGAGTCACGTGGATGCACTTAGCAGAAATGCTGTAGACTCGCCTATAGACGAATGTGAAATTGTAGAAGTACTTAATGTAAGTATAAATGAAAATGACTGGATATTAGCCGCACAATTAAAAGATAATAGATGTAGAGAGTTATACGAAGTTTTGTCTCAAAATCCAAAGAATAAAGGGGAAAAAGAAATCCATAAAGACTATATTCTTAAAGAAAATCGAATATATAGGATTACCGAATTGGGACCAAGATGGGTTGTACCTCGTACTGCTAGACGCGAAATAATGATGTACTATCATGACGGTACTGGACATTTTTCTACTGAAAAAACATTAAATAGTATTAAGAAAAATTACTGGTTTCCAAACATGAAGAAATATGTGAATCGTTATATTTCTTGCTGCCTAGCCTGCGCTTTTCATAAAGAAAAGGGTGGCAAGCAAGTAGGTTTCTTACACCCAATCGAAAAGGTGTCGCTACCAATGCATACGATTCACGTAGATCATTTAGGACCATTTGTAAAGAGTACTAGGAAAAATAGTTATTTAGTAACCGCTATCGATGCATTTACTAAGTTCATTTTTATGAAAGCAGTGCCTACAACGCAAGTGGGGCCTGTAATCAAATCTCTACAAGAAGTAATAGAAATGTTTGGTGTACCTAATCGTTTGGTATGTGATCGAGGTAGTTGTTATACCAGTAAAAAGTTTACTGAATATAGTACTAATTTAGGAATAAAAGTTATTCGAAATGCAACGGCTACACCACGTGCTAATGGGCAAATGGAGAGATATAATCGTACTATATTGGCTTCATTAGCTTGCACCTCCGAAGAGGAGGATAAGTGGGATCAGGTTATACCCAAAATTCGTTGGGGTATAAATTCCACGGTTAATAAAACAACGGGTAAGACTCCTTATGAATTACTTATGGGTTATCAACCCCGGGGAATTAACGATTCGTTCCTCCAAAATGAAGTTTGTGAAAACGTTCATGATGATAGTCTCGAGACGACTCGAGAACAAGTGAAACAAAATATTGATTCACAACAATTGAAACAAAAGTCACGATACAATTCAAAAGGGATTCAAGCCGTTAAGTATATTGTAGGACAACAGGTCTTATTACGAAAACACAAAGTTGCTAACGAAGGCAAGAGTAAGAAATTACTACCAAAATTTAGTGGTCCTTATGTTGTGACAAAAATCCTAAATCACGATCGGTACGTAATTAAAGATATGTCAGGGACAACGAGATCCCAAAAGAAATACGAAGGTATTTGTGCTGTAGATCAATTGAAACCTTATGTTGGTTCAATGAGTGACGATGACGATGATAGTGAAAGTGAGGTTACTTATCTTTCTTAATCTTAGTCAAAGTAATAAATACAAAATATGGGATTGCTATGATTCACATGAATCATGATACGAATCATGATGAAAGTTAATCAAAGCTTAGTAAATGTAACTTAATAATCTGAAATTAAATATTTGAATATTTTAGGTATCTAATGAATTCTACGAGGACGTAGAATATTGTAGCATGGCCGACTGTAAGCAACACCCTGTATTACATTCATTTAAACTTGGCGCGCAAGGTAGTGTGATGTCAGGAGGGGAGACACTAGTGCATTCTGGGGAAAAGCAACCGGAAAGCATTAGCGAAGGGGATTCGCCATAGGACGCAAGCATATAGAGTAGACGGCTAAAACACTTTTTGCAGAGGACAATTCACATATCAGTGTAGTTAGAGTGTACCTATTATTTTGAATAAACAAAGTCGTTTATAATATATATATATATATATATATATATATATATATATATATATATATATATACAGGGTGATTCAGAACAGGTGGAGGACCCGTAAACTGGAGATTCCGGACAACATTCTAAGACCAACAGTGTTAGAAAAAAAAGTCAGGTATGATAGTGCTCAAGTTATGGACCATTGAAGTTGACCAATCACAACGCAGAATTTAAAATTGACCATTTTTTTTAAATCTAGGTTGTTGCGAACAAACTTTTTCTACTTATTTGGTCCACTAGATTCTAAATGATTCTGATAAATGTCAGTTTGGCACTTTTTAATTACATTGAATTTGTTGCAATTTATCACGTAAAATGTATTCAAATGAAGAGTATTGTGAAATGTTATTGATGTACGGCGAATGTAGACGAAATGCAAATGAGGCGGCAAGAAGATACGCATTGCGTTTTCCCCAACTTGACCATCCGTCGCCCAACGTGTTTTTGCGTTTGATAAACCGAACAAGAACTACGGGAAATTTGAAGGGTATTAAGCAAGGTGGTGCACCACGTGAAGCGCGTGATGCTGCAACCGAGGAGGATGTTTTAGACGCTTTTGAACTTGATGACACCCGTAGCATTCGATCTGTTGCAAAGGAATTACAAAAATCGTACAGCACCGTACAAAGAATTTTACATGATAACAGAATGCATGCTTACCATTACACCCGCACTCAAAATTTGATGGAAGAAGACTATGGTGCAAGAATCAATTTCTGTGAGTGGTTGTTTGAACAGCACGCTGCCAATCCAACTTTTATAAATAGTATTTTATTTACGGACGAATCATTATTTTCTCGCAATGGAACGTTCAATTCGCGCAATTATCATGTTTGGGCAACAGAAAATCCGCATGCTATTGCAACTAAATCTTTTCAGCATAGATTTGGAATAAATTTATGGGCTGGAATCTTGGGCGATTTAGTGGCAAGTTTTTCTTACACATAGTTTTGCTTCAAATTTTTATACTGAGAATAAAATCTTTAATGTAGATTGGACCTTTTGAGTTACCTCCACGGCTTAATGGGGAAATTTATCAAAATTTTCTTGAAGAAAGTTTGCCCGAGTTATTGGAAAATGTGCCACTGGCAACTTGGCGGGAGCATTGGTACCAACACGACGGCGCTCCAGCACATTACTCCAGAAGGGTTCAGGAAATTTTGAATAGAGAATATCCGTACAAATGGATAGGGCGTGGAGGAACGATAAATTGGCCAGCAAGATCGCCTGATCTAACACCTTTAGATTTTTTTTTGTGGGGGCATATGAAAGATTACATTTATTCTAAATCTCTTGACAGCAGAGAAGAGTTGAGAAACAGAATTCATGAAGCCTTAGCCACTATCACACCTGATATGATAAAACGATCAAAAGAAAGCCTAATCAGACGTGCTCAACTTTGCATTGAAGTTGGTGGAGGACATTTTGAGCAGCTGTTGTAATTTTGCTTTGTTCGTTGTGATCAATTTATTTTGGCACACGAATCGGAGAGATGATGGTTTAGTAGGTATGGCCTCAAACGTCTTTAGATAAAACTCCTCTGTAGATATGCAGGGGAGTTTAAAACATTTTATTCATTTCAACAGTTTATGTCATTGAATATGCAAAATTTTGAGATCAATTATTACTATTAAATATTTAAACTTTTGGTCAATCTTGGTTTGTTTACTGGTTTTGATGGGTTAAGGTTTCTGAAATTTTTTTAACGATTTTGTAACATAAATTGATATTTGCACCATAGTCTTTTTGCAGCAAATTTTGAGTGCGGGTGTAATGGTAAGCATGCAGTCTGTTATCATGCAAAACTCTTTGTACGGTGCTGTACGATTTTTGTAATTCCTTTGCAACAGATCGAATGCGACGGGTATCATCAAGATCAAAAGCTTCCAAAAACATCCTCCCCGGTTGCAGCATCACGCGCTGCTCGTGGTGTTCCACCTTGCATAATACCATTCAAATTTTCCGTAGTTTTTGTTCGGTTTACTAAACGCAAAAACACGTCAGCCGAAGGATGGTCAAGTTGGGGAAACGCAAAGCGTATCTTCTTGCCGCCGCAATTGCATTTTGTCCACATTTGCCGTACATCAATAACATTTCGAAATACTCTTCATTTGAATACATTTTACGTGATGAATTGCAACAAAATCAGTGTAATTAAAAAGTGTCAAACTGACATTTATCAGAATCATTTAGAATATAGTGGACCAAATAAGTTGAAAAAGTTTGTTCGCAACAACCTAGATTTAAAAAAATGGTCAATTTGAAATTCTGCGTTGTGATTGGTCAACTTCAATGGTCCATAACTTGAGCACTATCATACCCTGACATTTTTTTCTAACACTGTTGGTCTTAGAATGTTGTCCGGGATCTTCAGTTTACGGGTCCTCCACCACGGGGTGGTGGAGGGTCACCTGATCCGTCAAAAATTGAAGTAGTTGTAGTAGTAGTAGAAGTACTAAATGAGTAGTGTCACAACCCCGCTTATGGGTGTGATTCGCGGGGAAGTCGAAAGGGAGACTTGAATGTCGGTGTCGACGGGTTGTGAGGGGTGGATTTAAAAATAAACGGGGTACCGTGAAAAAACAACTTGAAATAAACTTAGCAATCTTATCTTTATTAAAAAAAACTACAATTAAATTATCATACTCTACTTTTAATAAACTAAAGCTAACCTAACTAGGGTAAGGAAGCCAGGTGCTACCTCCTTCAAATCTTCAAATAAAATAATAAACGACCCAACAGTAAACCAGATGACCTGTTTATAATTCTTTGTCGTCTGGTACCGGTCCATATTCCGCATTTTAATATACCGGGTGGTTTACCACAGTAGTAGTAGAAAATTTTGCCCATATGGCTAGCCCTTTAAATCATTTATCAAAAAAGGGGTACTGTTCGAGTCAGTGCGCATTCGAAACATTAAAACATTCATTAACAAACCCACCGGTTTTACAATATCCCAATTTTTCAGAAGAAAACATATTTATTTTAAGAACGGATGCGTCGGGCTATGCAATTGGAGCTGTACTTTCCAACGGCGACGATAAGACGGTAGCATATGGTAGTAGAAATTTAAACAAAGCAGAAAAAATTTATAGTACGATTGAAAAAGAACTTCTTGCGATTGTTTGGGCAGTGAAACACTTTAGGCCATATTTGTACGGGAAAAAGTTTACAATTTTCACAGACCACAGACCATTAATTTACCTATTTCAAATGACAAATCCTTCAAGTAGACTGACTAAATTTAGACTAGTACTGGAGGAATACGATTTTACGGTGCAGTATATTAAATGCAAAGAGAACGTTACAGCGGATGCTTTGTCACGGGTCGAAATCACGGGAAACAATCTTAAGAACAGAAATAATAATATAGAACAAACTGTATTGGCTGTCACTCGATCTCATAAACAGTTGCAGTCAGACACGCCAGAAAATCTTAACGGTCGTTCAGACCAAAGGATTGATCACCCCGGAGTCGTAGATCTGTTAAAATGTCCCGGAAATTTCCCCAAATTACGTTTAATTACAGGTACCGATTCTGAGAATTCCATAAAACCTAAAAGCTACAACTTTACTGTAGGAAACGTAGTCTATAAAAAAGACTCATAATTTATTTAAAAAGAAAATAATTTATATAATTCAAGATCCTGAAGCAACTTCGACATTAAGTACATCGTTGATAGGCTTGAAAAAACTATGTCTTAAGTTTAACATTCCCGAATTAATTGTTATTAAGACTGTTAGAAATGTTAATAAAAGTTCCCCAGAGATAGCAAATACAGGTATAAAAATATCAATTGTGAAAGGTAAAGAGAGCATATCAGATTTGGAAACAAAGCAATTGATAATGAACGATTACCACATGTTACCAACAGGAGGGCATGCAAGTATAAATCGAACATTGTTAAGGTGGCGAAACCGGTACATATATAGCCGCTCTGGTAGCTAGCGAATCTACAGGGAAAAACTGGCGGAAACGAAGGTGTCCTTGCGATTTTCGGGTATACGGTAGAAACCTAAGTTACTAGCTAGCCTTACTAGCTAGTAAGGTCAGTCACTGATAGGTAGGGCTATAACAAAAACAATTGTATTTGATGCAACCATAAATACTTTGGGTTAGATGACTCATCTGTAAGTGTTGGCACTGGGAGACGCGGAATACCGGTTTGTGACCATTATTATTTTTTTGTCAATCCTAATAAACAAGAAATAAAAATGTGTAAAAATGCCAAAATCTAGCTCTCGCTGCTGGACTGCCAGAGCTTCGATCCTCGTCTCCGTCCCCGCTGTACGTCTCTCCTATATTATAGTGGTTCGAAATTCAAATATTCTTGTAATATTATAAGCTATACGCTGTCCGTTTATGATAGGCTATTACGTCACTGCTTAGCAGTTATGACGTAGTTAATACCAACCGCTAAAATAAAAATTAAAACGACAGAATCCAATTAATTTTAGGCATAAATCCGTTAGTAATTAATAATATTAATATTGCTATAAAAATTAGGCGATAATATGAGGTATTAACTGAGAAAATGGGCGAGAACGATTTTATTTTTAGTGACATTTAGTTTATTACCAACGTTTTGTTGGTCACGCATAAAGTATAGTTCACATTCGCCAGGACAAAAGTGCCTTTCTAGTGAAGTGAAAAACATGGTTGTAAATTTGCTCGGCGAATTTTGGTGGCAAATGCACTTAAAATAAGTTTAACGAGTGTTAATAGAGTGGCTGCTGGCAAAAACAAAGACCTGCCAATTGCAGGGCCCTCAAAACGAACTCATAAAAAAAACCGCTGGTGACTCGGAACCGCAGGTTAATCGGAATAGACCTTTAGATTGCGTCATATACAATTGATGACGTAATAGCCTATCATAAACGGACAGACTATAATATATTTTATTCACAATCGTTATTGTAATGTTGTGATTACCAACGATTTAGAGGTCGGGAAGTTGAACATTACATACCTAGGTTCGTAATACTGTCAAATAATAAATATGATTGTTTGACACTTGCAACAGTAGAATTTACACAAGTATTTAATGTATTTCGCTATTTCCACACTTTTAATTACATTTAAAGATTAATCTAGTCCAACAGCACAACAAATTAATGAACTATCGTAAAAAACAACACGCAACACTGTATTTTTGTTTTGAACTGGAGTTTTGACAACTGCAATTTCACTCCAGATTTGCTGATCGAAAAGTGCATTTCCACCACGGTCGAAAATGTGTTTTTATTCATACATTTTTAATTATTTTTTTGATAATAAATTGTTCGATTGTGAATAAAATAGTATACATACCTCGGTGGGAATTTCATTACAGCCTCGCGCTTATATCTGACCTCGAGGCTTCGCCTCTCGGTCAGATATTAGCCCTCGGCTGTAATGAATATCATTCCCAACTCGGTTGTAATATACTATTGCAATATTATAGAATATTATTATAGATAAAATGTCAGAAAATGATACAAGCTCGGAGAGTGAATCTTGAATGAGAGTGAATCAAAGTAAGGAAGCAAAAATATAAGATATGTTCATTCTGCCAAAATTCATGAAGAGTTTTATCCAAAGTTCAGATAAAACTTTCAAAACGCTGAAACTTTCCCTAAATCTTACAGAACGTTTTTATCAAAATATAAATTTAAAACTAAGCGAAGCTATCAAAAAAGCAGAAAGAAGTTATACTTTTATACAAATAGTTATACTTTTCTGGGATCAAAATTTTATTCTAGCTTCACAAGTAAAAAAAAAATATTGCATTTCTCCGCACTAGGGCAGACCCAAAAATTGGTTGTGAAGAAATTTTTAATCAGGATTCACACCTACACGAATTATGTCATGCTTCAGTATCATTGCGAAAAGACGTTTTTGATGTAAACAAATGTATATTTTGTCAAAAACGGTATGGAAATAAAATATCACAATCAGGGCTTTTTGGTAGCCTGGTCCAATATTAAAAAATCCACATGTTTGACTTCTACAATTACGTACGAACAAACAACCCCAAGTACGTCACAGATTCAAAAAGATTTCGCAGAAAACAAAGTTTTAAATGAAGTCAAAAAATAGCGTTATTGTATCATTATTGGGCGTTTGGTTATTACAAGAATATTTGAATTTCGAGCCATTATAATATAGGAGAGACGTATAACGGGGACGGAGACGAGGATCGAAGATCTGGCAGTGAAGCAGCAAGAGCTAGATTTTGGCATTTTTACACCAACTTACATTTATTTTTATTTCTTGTTTATTAGGATTCACAAAGAAATAATAATGGTACTGTATGAATCACAAATAATATGGAAGCAACTTAACCAAAAAAAATTTTTGAGTTATATCCTAGAATTTGATATATTCTACAAAAAGCAAGAAAATTTGATGAATTTTACGTGGGTTTGAACATTTGAATATATAGAACATTTCTGACGCATGCGTCACTGTTGCACATTTTAGAAATAAACAAACGCATTTTTTGAAATTTTTTCATAATATTGATTAATAATACTTAATATTCTTAGAATAAAATTTCCATTTTATTCTAAGAAATTAGAAACTCGGTACTATTTCGGTGATATTTATGTTCCGATTCAGATAGCAATTAATTTATATATCGAGTTACTCATTTATTAAAATAAAACTTCAGTATATATTCATAGTTTATGAATCAATATTAGTATTACGAAGAAAAATTGCCAATAAGCCGTTTGTTTATTTATTTATTTCTATAAAGAAAGAAATAAAGAAGAAATAAAAACTAACAGTGAACCGTAACACAATCCCGGCTGTGTAAAAACAAACAAAAATCAACCTTAAAAGATCACTGTAAGGTGCTCTGAATAAAATGTATTAAAAACTACTGATTGGTGGTAATAAAAAAATAAAAAATTATTTGGAATCCTGAAACTTCAATCTTAAACTTGTATTATTGTGTATTTTTTAATTAAATTAACAATAATGGAAGTAGAACGGTGTAAAGGAAAAATATTGCTTTGCCAATAAGGTACTGTTCTCTACGGTTCAGAGCACGAGCGGCCAGGCGCTTAAAAATGTATCTGCAAAAATTCGCAGACGCTAATTTATTAAAACTTGATTATTTACAATAATAAATATGGTTTTGCATATCTAAATTCACTGCAAATTTTGCGACATCTGTTAAAGAATAGATGGACCAAGATCTGACTTATTTGCCACATGCTTTAGCCGAGAACATTACTAAAGATTGAGAGGTGAGGAAAATTCTTAAAAACTGGTAAAGCAGTTTGCGGCCTTGTTATAACTCCTAGAAAATTTCCAATGCTACCAAAAATTAGAGAAAAAAAATACTTATGTTTTGACGAAAGATTTGTTCAAATAGCCATTAAATAAGTAAAATATGAACAAAAAAACCTCGCTCAAATATTAACCACTCGCTAGCTAATTAGCGGAAGACGATAAAAAAAAATTTTTTCGTCCATTTGTTGCTTCATCTGTTTTCTCTCCAAATCTACTATTACATTTTTTCTAGGATAATTAATAGCGTCTGAAACTGCTTTTCCGCGATAAATTCCCTGAGCTGCCAAGCAACGTTTCACGCATAAATTTGCAAGGCGGTTTCGTGCCCTTAAGGATCCCAACCCTTATTATTATAAGTATATACGAATATGTATTATATTAGTGATGTACCAATTATTATCAATGTCAGCATACTATTGCTATTAACCTTTTAAGTATAATATTGCTATATTGCAATCCTGTAATCGTGTTACAATTCCGGTGTCAATAAACATGATTGCAAATGAATCTCTTTTTTGTCTAAGTAATGAATTTAATGCCATCATGCAATCACATCAGAAATGTAAGATGATATATTATTGGTTCCCTACTTTGGGAACATCATGTAATTAGTTTAGATTATGACTTTTAATTAGATTGTTAAGTCACTACTGTTTTTACTTTTGTCTGACTTAGATCGGTTCGCTATATTATAGATTTAATAAACTAAGTACAATTCATATTGTCGGCTTTTATTCAACGAACCAAAGCAACCCAAAAATTTGGTGTCAGGTGTGGGGTTTGGTTAATTTGCCCGTCAATAATTAGAAATCTCTCTGAAATAAGTGTTAAATTTCTAAGACGCGAATTCCAATCCGTAAAGTGAAGTGGGTTTGGAAGCCATCCAAAGCAGTTTGTTGAAGATACATTAGCCAGGGTCTACCAAGGGTCTATCTGCGTCCGATCAGTCAGTACATAGAAGAAACTGTAAGTCAACCAAATTTTTTTGTCTGCATCTTTATGCCATCACCGTCTTCATCGTACCACGACTTTAGTGAACACGACCAAGAAGATCTAGAATATTCTTTTCATGAGGAGTTAAGTGAACTATTTGATGAAAACAGTTTTGAAAGTATAAATTCAAATTCAAGCGAAGAATATAATCTTATCAATATGCCATTTAACGTTGATTTTGCATTAAAAATAATTCCCGAATTTAAAGGCATTCGGGATGATTTGCATAAATTTATTTCTTGTTGCGATCTTGTTTATGCAGGATGTACCGTACGTGCAGATACGGATTTATTTATTAATATTTGTAAAGCTAAATTAAGTGGTGAGGCATATAGTTTAATCAAGTATCGCAAGGATATCACTGATTGGGATAGGTTAAAAATTACATTACAGAATCAATTCTTAGAACGCCGAACTATTGCTCAAATTCAAGCGGAACTTATTAGTTGTCGTCAAAAAGTAAATGAAGACGTGAGATCATTTGCTAATAGAATAATTCGTTTAAAAGCAGATTTAACAGATGCATGTATCGCTAGTGAAGGTAACGCGGCTAACGCTGTAATTCAAAGTTTAAATAAAAAATCAGCCTTACGCGCGTTTCATGAAAGATTATCTTACAATTTAAAATTATTCATAAAAGCATGTCGGTTTGACGATTTAACCGAGGCAATTAAAGCAGCGGTTGAAGAGGAACGAAATAATTTGAAATCGGAAACGCCAAATTCACAGCGTCAGGTTAAAAAATGTCAAAAATGCACAAAATGGGGCATTCAAGTAATAGTTGTTATACAAATATGAACAACCTACCATATTATCCAAAGATAAAAACAGAAATAAAATCAGAACCAAATGTACATAAAATCCAATCTTCTTCTATAAATTGTCACTATTGTAAGAAACCAGGGCATCATATTAAAGAGTGTAGGAAAAGAATTTTTAATGAAAAAAATAGAGGAACTTCATTTCAAAGTAGAAATAATTCAAAAAACGAAATTGCGCCAGTACCGTCAGGCAGCGGTATGAGAGCGCAAGATTTCAAGGAAACTGTCTAAATTTAAATATGATAAATACGTCTAAAACTAATAATTCGAATACAAAGAATCGAAGAGAAATTCTTAATTCCTGTTCATCCTCAGCCGTTTTGCCCAGTGAAAAACGTAATTCGAGCTACGAAAATACGCACAATCATTCAGAATTAATCTCAGATAAATTAAATAAAAAATTAAATACTGTCACTACTAATTTTGTTATCGAACCATCTCAGTTGAGAACTTTAAATTTCTATGAAACACTATCACATTCGCAATTATCAAGTATAAACCTTTGTCTATCACTCAGGACAACACTCCAATAGATGTCGAACAGAAGGTAAAATTAACAGGTATAACTGATGGTACAATTGAAACCATTGGATTGTCAAGTGGATTAATAAAATTGAGTGAAAAAAATACTATTGTGCATAAACTCCAAATAATTCCTAAGTCGTTTCCGTTAACTAATTACGATGGTATTTTAGGGAAATATTTCTTTTCTCATTATAAAGTCAGCATAGACTATAAAAATTCATGTTTAAATATTCCTTTTAGAGACGCATATGAAGTAATTCAGATGAACCATTCAATTACAAAAATTATAATTCCACCCAGATGTGAAATAATTGCAAAAGTTCACATTACAAGTGAAAAAGAATCTTTGTGTTTGTCAAAAGAAATTCAGTGAGGAGTTTACCTAGGAAATTGTATTGTTAAGCCAAAATATCAAATGTGTTGTCTTAGTATCATAAATTCAACAGAAGATGAAGTTCAGTTAAATGAAATTAAACCCAATTTTGATGATATAAATAATTATGAGATATTAACAGTCTCACAAAGTAATAATATAAATAGATTACAGTGTCTTGAACAAAATATCGCGACATCTCATATGAATCAGGAAGAACGCGAATCAATTATGAATATTTGTCGATCCTACAACGATTTGTTTTATTTTAAAGAATATGATAAATTAACTTATTCAAAAACAATCGCACATTCAATTCCACTCATTCCAAATTCTCAAACAATTAATGTCAAACCATACAGGCTACCACAAAGTAGCAGTGGTACACCAACGGGGCATTACGAATATCTTAGACTACCTATGGGACTCAAAGGGTCACCAGCTACATTCCAGAGACTCATGAATTGCGTATTAACAAGGGCTTCAAGGGTTAAAATGTTTTGTGTATTTAGACGATATTGTCATCTATGGATCAAGTCTAGTTGATCACAATTCAAAACTTGAAGAAATATTTGCGAGACTCCGTGAACATAACCTCAAATTGCAACTGAGTAAATGTCAATTCTTAATGAAAGAAGTTGTATATTTAGGGCATGTTATATCAGAAAACGGAATTAAACCAGATCCCAGTAAGATTTCAGCCGTAAAATTTTTTCCAGTACCTAAAAACACCAAAGAAATAAAATCATTTTTAGGGCTTTCCTCATATTACCGCAGATTTATTCAGATTTTTTCCAAAATTTCTCAACCATTAAATAACTTGTTAAAGAAAGATGTTGAATTTAATTGGGATATCTTTTGCCAAGAGTCATTTGAAACTCTAAAAAATAAATTAATTAGTCCACCTATCCTTCAATATCCGAATTTTGAGCGAGAGTTTATTTTAACGACGGATGCAAGTAAGGAAGGGTTGGGAGCAGTTTTGTCACAGGGACCAATTGGACAAGACTTGCCAGTTTCATATGCTAGTAGAACATTATCGAAAGCAGAAAAAAATTATTCAACTACCGAATTAGAACTTTTAGCTATTATTTACGGTATCAAGTTCTTTAGACCTTATTTGTATGGACGTAAATTCAAAATATATTCAGATCATCGACGACTTGTATGGATTTTTAATGTAAAAGATCCAGGATCACGACTTATGCGATGGCGTATCAAGCTAGAAGAATACGATTATGAAATTATATACAAACCGGGAAAACAAAACACTAACGCAGACGCTCTTAGTCGAATATTTAATGTAACTAGCAATCATTCGAATAATATAACTGAAATTAGTTATAACAATTTTTTAAAGGCATCTGAGAGACAAATAATTATAAACAAAAATATCTCAGACAGCGATTTAAAATTGTCAGAATGCGATAAGGATTTGCACATAGTTCATTTCACCACTAAAGATTTTGATAACAATATAGAATATTATGATTGCAGAGAGAGCTAATGATACAAAATCCGACTTTACATGATTTAGTACATTTTTCCTACAACAATAAATTTTATATATATTTACACTGAGAAAAATAAGTTGCAATTCTGAGATGCTTAATAAAATTGTAACGAAGTGTTTCCGCAAATTTCCTAAAACAGAACAAGTTGTTTAGCGGATAAATACTTCGCTGCTATTTCGACCCTAATACTTACCTTATTTCATAGGGCTGTCCGCCAAGGCATGATTAAGTCAGTTTTAAGGTACATCCAGTCCGGAATTCAGAACACTTGAATTCGTGCCCGTCCGCTAGTAAGGTTAGGGTCGCGCTACAAAATAGTTAGTCATGTATTTTAGGAATCACTTACCGGGTTTTCCATGCACGTCACTGGTCTAGTGCATCTGCTCCATTGCACGTCATCTGCGCATTCACTGCACTTGCACTCCGATGCACTGCTGGTGTTTGTTTACGTTCGCGCACCGTGAAGTTAGCAACTGTCAAACCGAACACCGTAAACTGCACCAAGGTGATCAGCTGTTGCAGTTAAGTATTTAAAATGCAAACTGCACTTTGAGATGCAGTCGTTTTTCTCGTTGCGGTGTGTAACCAACTTTTCCACCATGGAAAAGTGGTTCTTTTGAACTTCCGTAAATGGGGTGTGCACAAACCCTCGCCCCACCGCTACCACCACCAACGGCCAAAGAATGTTTTTTTTTTTTGGATTTGGTGTCCAATAAAAGTGTCTGCAGAGCCCAAAATCGCTCTCTTTCCGTTTGCATCGATTCCGATACGTTCGTGAAAACTTTCGCCATTTCGCCACGTGACATAATTTGTTTTATTTCCTTCGCCGCCGCTATTTTCGAAGTCTTCAATCATCAGTACTTCAAATGGTACTGCAGTAAGTACCATTTAATTTCTTCGGGCTAGTTAACACAGACCGCGTATCAATTAAGAAGCCGGTATTTTTGGGGATTCATTTAATTTGAGAGTTTCGCGTATTGGTTGGTCGTCAGGAAAGATTGAATTCACTGGGTTGGCGTAGTCCGCCGGCGTTTCGAACTGGGGTTAACTCGTTGGTTCCGGGAAAATCTGCGTTGGGTTGGCGTAGACCGCCAGCGTGTGATTTTCCGGGAGCAAGCGGCGCGACCAGGCAACCGATTGATCGAATAAACCGATATTTCCGTCCGCGTAGCTGGAAGGCATTGGGTTGGCGTAGACCGCCAGTGTTTTCCGGTGGAAACCGTTTTTCCTCGACAGGCAAAGTTGCGTTGGGTTTGCGTAGACCGCCAACCTGGCTTTGCGACGTCGTAAGTCACTTACACGAGTTTTTCGAGTTTCCCGTTTAAGGGGTTTTAAAAGTCCGTGTTAGCTAGTTGGAAATTGGGGTGCGTTCTGTCTGTGTCGTAAAGTTTACCGTTTTCCGCCCGATCCTCTAACTATTTGGAGATTTTTAAATGTATTTTCGGCTAGCATGGCCGGTGAAAAATAAAGTTCAACTGGTAACCGATATTGGCTATTGTTTCAGTTGTAAATAAAACCGAACCCTTTATCTTCGACTCTAGATTAGCTATCCGTTTGAGAGAAAACTCAACAAATCTGGCGCCCGAGCTCCGTAAAACGTAAGTACCCAAATAAAATACTGCGGAAAAACCGAAAGCCCGTCACAAATTGGCGCCCGAGCAGGGACCGTTTTATTTTTTTTTTATTTTGAAAATTAGCTAATTGTTCGGACCGTTTTATTTTTTTTATTTATTTTGAAAATTAGCTAATTATCCGGACCGTCGTGTATTTATAAGTTTGACCGTCAATTGAAGATCATTTTTTTTCCGTAAGTTATGTAATTCCGATTGATTAAATCGGGATTGTTTGAGTGGAAAAGTGCAAAAGGAAATAAAGAGAACGTTTTTTTTTGTGTTACGATATTTTTATTCAACTTGTAAATTTGAGTTGTCAATTTGGAAAAGGCGTTTTATTCCGTTTGTTCCAATTTCGTTTTTTTTTTGTACGACCGCTACGTTCAACATAATGTCCGATAACGAAGGGGATGATCATCACAATGTTCTGGGGCTGAAGGGCGCGGGCAGGCCCGTTTCGCCAGCTCCCTCCGAAGGTGAAGTCGAGGAAAAGCAGATATCCTGGGTGTACAAGCTGCGCAAATCCGAGTTAATTTCTCAGCTCGAAGCAAGGAATTTGCCGTCCGATGGCAAAGTACTGGCATTGAGAATCCGGCTAATGCAGTTCTTGGGTTTGATGCCGCCAGATCCGCTACAAGAACCGCCGGCTACCACATTTTCAACGAGTATATCGCCACCTCCGACCTTTTCGTTAAATGTACCGACTCAGCCGTCCGCCTTGTCGATAAACGCGCCGCCGATAACCCAAACAACGTCGCGACCGATCTCCAGCATGACTTTCCCGTCCTCCACCGCCGCGTTTGCTCCTGCCGATTTGTCGGCAATAGACACCAGAAGACGATGGAACGTCTCGTTTAATGGTGAGGCCGATCCGCTGGCATTTCTGGAACGTATCGACGAGCTTCGGGAAATGTATGGTTTGAGCGAAAACCAGTTGTTGAGGGGAATACCGCATTTGTTACGGGATCAAGCGCTCCGTTGGTTCCATTTGGGACAGATGAACCGAGGTACGTGGGAAAGTTTCCGTCAGGCGTTCCACAGGAGTTTTCTACCGCCGGATCATGCACACATAGCATGGGAAGCCGTTCGTAACCGTGTCCAGGGTACCCACGAGAGAGCGGTAAAGTATATAATTGAACTTCGTACTCTTATCCGCCGTGTGGGTGGCATAAACGAGGAACAAGAACTCGACTTATGCTACCGAAACATCCGGCCAATTTTTATGCAAAATATACGCCGCGCCGATTGCCAGAACATAGACGAGTTGCTTCTCCGAATGCGCGAACAGGAAGTTGTCCAGGAGCGGATCGCTCAGGACGCTGCGACTAATCGTTCTCGCGAACCAGTCGCACGGGCGTATTCGAGGCCGCCGCCGAATGTCCGTTTCGGTTTATACACGCGACCGCCGCCGCCGATAGGTAGTCGGTTACCGCCAACGCCGTCCCCACCTAGAGTAACCCCTATATCCGACCCGTCCAGGTTCAATTCACCCCGACCTCCCCTTGACCGCTCCACCGAGATTTGTTTTCATTGTGGTGAGCCGGGACACCGCCGCGTTGATTGCCGAAACCCATCACGTATTTTCTGTTCTCGTTGCAAGACGGAGGGTGTGTATTCCAGGGATTGTCCCTGTGAAAACCGCTCGGGAAACTGAGTGGCAACTGTTTGATGACGAGGCCACAACAGTTGTCATCTACCGATGCCTCATTTTGTGGAATTAGCACCGATAATCGGTTGTTCATTCCCATTTCGTTAGACCGTAGATTTTTCACCGCGTTAGTCGATACTGGAGCTATGGTTTCCTACGTAAGTTCCTCCGTGACCAACGCTCTTCCCGCCGTTAAAATAGAGGACGTGCGTTGCAAAACCCGTCTGGCCGATGGGTCTTCTACCCAAACCATTGGCGTGGTAAACTTGACAGCCCGGTTAGGCAATACAGTCTCCGTCAAGCGATTCTTATGTTTGCCCTCCCTTGTCGCCGACGTAGTGCTAGGAATGGACCTTCTAAAGAAGTTCAAAATGACCGTCGATATTGTTAATAACAAAGTATATTTTCCCGCGCCCGTTATCACTGAAGTTCCCGTGACCGAACCCGTTAATGCAGTCATGAAAACCGAACCCATTGCGACTCCCGCTATTTCCGAGCAGTTGTCGTCTGTTGAACAGACACAACTCCAGCATTTTCTGGACGCCGAATTAGCCAAGTTTTTGCGGCTACATGGTCCAACCACCCTCGTCCAGCACAATATCCGCCTAATTGATCCGACGCCAATTAAGCAGCGATATCGGCCCCAGAATCCCCGTATGCAGCAGATTGTATACGAGGAAGTTGACCAGATGTTGGCCGATGGGATAATTGAGCCGTCGAACAGTCCGTGGAGCTCACCGGTCGTGATTGTCCGGAAGAAAGATGGCAAGCCAAGGTTCTGCATCGATTTCCGTAAGGTCAACGATGTGACCAGGAAAGATGCATATCCGCTGCCATTGATCAATGCCATTTTGGACAAGCTGCGTGGGGCTCGCTACATAACCACTTTGGATTTGAAACACGGATATTGGCAGATCCCGCTGTCTTCCACAAGTAAACCAATAACCGCCTTCACCGTTGCCGGGAAGGGGTTATTTCAGTTCAAAGTTATGCCTTTTGGCTTGCATTCCGCACCCGCCACTTTTCAACGTCTCCTGGACAGAATTATTGGTCCAGAAATGGAGCCACACGCCTTTGCCTATCTGGATGACATTATCATCCTTGGTAAAACGTTTCAGGAGCACTTGGAGAATATCCGGGAAGTCTTCCGCCGTCTTAGACTGGCCAACTTAAAACTAAATCCCAATAAGTGTCAGTTCTGCCGTAAATCCTTAACTTACCTCGGTCACGTAGTAACGGCCGAAGATATCCATACCGATCCCGATAAAGTTACTTCAATCCTAGAAATTAAGCCGCCAATCAATGTAAAGACATTGCGGAGTTTTCTAGGTGTTGCTTCTTGGTACCGTCGATTTATTTCGAATTTTTCAAAGTTAGTCGCTCCGCTCAACAAGCTCCTCTGTAAAGGACAACGTTGGATCTGGGACGAATCCCATCAGAGTGCGTTTCTCACCCTGAAGACCGCACTCACCGAAGCTCCTGTGCTAGCTTGTCCGGATTTCTCTCAACGATTCACGTTGCAAACCGATGCATTCGACTATGGTCTTGGAGCCGCATTGACGCAGAAAGTCGAGGGCCATGACCGCGTAATTGCTTACGCCAGTCGTACTCTGTCTCCCGCCGAAAAAAACTATTCCGTGACCGAGAAAGAGTGTTTGGCCATCGTGTACGGTATAGAAAAGATGCGTCCGTACCTCGAACTGTATCCATTTACCGTTGTCACCGACCACCAGTCTTTACGCTGGTTACATTCCATTAAAAGTCCGACTGGTCGTCTGGCGAGATGGAGTGTTTTCTTGCAACAGTACGACTTTGACATCCGATTCCGCAAGGGCGTTCTGAACCGAGTAGCAGACGCCCTGTCCCGACAACCGTTGCCGCATTCTTCATCCGAGGAAGATGCCGGTGAGTTGTACATCATGGATGTTGAAGAAGGCTGTAACTGGTACGATCGCAAGTTAAAGGAAGTACGCAAAGACCCCGATTCTTTTCCCGACTATCAAATCCGTAATAACCGTTTGTACCGACATTTCTGGGATCACACCGACCTTAAGGAACCCGAGTTTATTGAGCCATGGAAACTCTGCGTTCCTACACCGCGACGCAAAGCTGTTCTCATGGAGACACATGATCAACCGACCGCTGGGAATTTCGGTATCTCGAAAACCATTTGCAGGGTAGCGCAATGTTACTATTGGCCAGGGATGTTTCGCGATGTCACGAAACATGTGCGAAGTTGCATTACCTGCCAACAGTTTAAGGCCCACCAGCAGATGACCGCCGGGAAAATGCAACCGCACGCCATTCACCGTCCATGGGAAACCGTCAGCACCGATTTAGTCGGACCATTGCCGAGGTCGACAAAAGGTAACACCTTCCTCGTGGTTTTCCAGGACCGTTTCTCTAAATGGGTGCATTGTAAGCCGTTGTCCAGAGCTACCGCGAACAATGTGGCTAAAGCGTTATTCGACGAAGTCATAACGCGTTTTGGTTGTCCGGATACGGTCATAAGTGATAACGGCACTCAATTCTGCAGCCAAACTTTCAAGACCTTGCTGAAGGATTTAGGGATCCGCCACCGGCTTACCCCGCCTTATACTCCGCAGGCGAATCCGGTTGAGCGAGCGAATCGTACGCTCAAAACTATGATCGCGCAGTTCTGCGATCAGGAACACCGTAAGTGGGACCAACAACTGCCATCGTTGTTGATGGCCATCAATAGCACCAAACAAGATTCCACGGGGTTTTCACCCGCATTCCTAAATTTTGGTAGGGAACTTAAGTTACCAAACGCCTTGCATCATAATCCGTTGCCCGAAGAAATCGAAGCCGATCCCGATGCTACACTCGATCAGTTAGCGCAACCGCATGCCCGCCGTCTGGCCGGATTACAGGACGTGTTCAAGCTCGTCCGTCTCAATCTAGACCGGGCCTATACTCAGCAAAGTCATCACTACAACCTACGCCGAAGGGATTGGAGATGCCACGTTGGGGATCAGGTGATGAAGAAGGAGCACCATCTCTCTTCAGCCGCCCAGGGTTTTACCGCCAAGTTAGCCCCAAAATACACGGGACCCTATACCGTTACCAAAGTGGTGTCTCCTGTTGTGTTTAACCTAAAAGATTCCCGGGGTAAATGTTTCCGTAGGGTTCATGTAAAGGATTTGAAACCTGCTGTGTTGTCCGAAACTGTTTAGCCGGTCGACACTATTATCCAGCTTTGTTTTAGGAATTTTAGGATGCCAAACCGCTGTAGGTCCGCGGGACCTTTGTCCGTTCCGTTCCGCCGCCGGAAGAGCCCGTTTCTTCCCGTAGTGAATATCACTCGGTACTTGCGGCAGCCTCGTCCCGAGTTGGCGGTAAGGGTCCATCTGCTCCGGGACCCCGCCGTTGAAGCCAGGGTGCAGTGTTCGACCCGCACCCTCGGTCGTCCGTCGCTGCCAGTGTCGATCGCGCTATCCCCAAGTCTCCGGAGACTCCTCCGCCGAGCAAAGCTAGCGCGACGACTTCGGGAGTTGTTCGGTGAGGATCCGCCAACCCCGCCGTCCGTCGAAATACCGGTAGACGTCTCCGCCATACCGGTTGGTGCCGTCCAGGAGTCGCGGGAAAGAAGTCCGGTCCGTCCCTCCACTCCTGTTTCGGAAACTCAGTCCCCTGACGCCGATGGTCCGCTGGGCAACGCGGAGTGGAGCATGCTCCTGCTTGGGCAGTCGCAACCATGGAGTCCGGAAATGTGGACCGCCGCTTGGGCTCTCCGTCCGCCAACATATCCGCGGGGGAAAAGTTACCGCCATCGGTTCTTGGGTCCCGATGGAAAGAGGAAGTCCCTAATTATTCCCGGTCTTCCTCGTTAAAGGTTCCTATTTCCCGCCGTCCCCCTGTGTGTGTTCCGTGTGTCGTATTAGTTACCGCTCGGTGAGAAATATTTACCGTTTTGTTTGTTGTCAGATCCAACGACTTTACTCTGGAGCTCTGGACGTCTGATGTGGACATCAGTCCATCCGTGTCCCCACCACCGACCACCGTCCCGTCCGCCCCGGCGTCCGTTACACCGCCGCCGCCGACTCCGACTGATGGATCCGCCGCTGACCCGCGTTTCCGCCGCCTGCGACCCGTTTCCCGGGCCGATGTTGAACGACGCATCGCCCTTACCGCCGCAGCGAGTTCGGCCGGTAAACCGGTGTACTGGCAGCATCTGGAGGACATAAAGCACGGCATCGCCAGACCGAACAGCCCGTTCCGGCCCGTGTCCCCACCGTACTCCCCGGAGTATTTGTCTAGTTGTCGGGACAAACCACGAGACTTTCCCCCACCTCACCAGACGCTGTGGCTGTTGTTGGCGCACACCCGGTCTCCAACCGCTTGCCAATTGCCCCGGTACTATGTGCCGTTCCCGGATGCCCGACCCGAACAGTTTTCGGACATAGCTATAGCGCTTCGGGTTATGGGATTTCCGCCCCGGGACGTGGGCTTTATGCATCGGCAGCGCTTGTGCTATGAACGCACCCCGCTACCGGTTCACCGGACAGATTTGTGCTGGCGTTGTGGCGAAGTCGGCCACCTCCGGTCCACCTGCACCCGGCCAGCGGTGTTGTTTTGCTCCCGGTGCGGCCGCAGGGGCCAGATGTCTCGGTCTTGCCGCTGCTACCCGTTTACTACCTGGTACGAGGAACCCGGATATCCGTCACCGGATCTACCGCCACAACAACCGTTATAATTTTTTTTGTAAATAAATAATTTACCGCCATGTGTTGTTTTGTTTTTAATGACTCCTTAGCTGCGAAGACCGTTTCCGTGCCCAATGAAGGCTCTGTGGGGTTGTTCAGAAGTAAGAAGACTTTTTTTTCTTTTTCTTGGTTTTTCTTTTTGTTTCCCGAAGTAAGAGGGGGATGTAACAAAGTGTTTCCGCAAATTTCCTAAAACAGAACAAGTTGTTTAGCGGATAAATACTTCGCTGCTATTTCGACCCTAATACTTACCTTATTTCATAGGGCTGTCCGCCAAGGCATGATTAAGTCAGTTTTAAGGTAAATCCAGTCCGGAATTCAGAACACTTGAATTCGTGCCCGTCCGCTAGTAAGGTTAGGGTCGCGCTACAAAATAGTTAGTCATGTATTTTAGGAATCACTTACCGGGTTTTCCATGCACGTCACTGGTCTAGTGCATCTGCTCCATTGCACGTCATCTGCGCATTCACTGCACTTGCACTCCGATGCACTGCTGGTGTTTGTTTACGTTCGCGCACCGTGAAGTTAGCAACTGTCAAACCGAACACCGTAAACTGCACCAAGGTGATCAGCTGTTGTTCAGTTAAGTATTTAAAATGCAAACTGCACTTTGAGATGCAGTCGTTTTTCTCGTTGCGGTGTGTAACCAACTTTTCCACCACGGAAAAGTGGTTCTTTTGAACTTCCGTAAATGGGGTGTGCACAAACCCTCGCCCCACCGCTACCACCACCAACGGCCAAAGGATGTTTTTTTTTTTGGATTTGGTGTCCAATAAAAGTGTCTGCAGAGCCCAAAATCGCTCTCTTTCCGTTTGCATCGATTCCGATACGTTCGTGAAAACTTTCGCCATTTCGCCACGTGACATAATTTGTTTTATTTCCTTCGCCGCCGCTATTTTCGAAGTCTTCAATCATCAGTATGCAGTAAGTACCATTTAATTTCTTCGGGCTAGTTAACACAGACCGCGTATGAATTAAGAAGCCGGTATTTTTGGGGATTCATTTAATTTGAGAGTTTCGCGTATTGGTTGGTCGTCAGGAAAGTTTGAATTCGCTGGGTTGGCGTAGTCCGCCGGCGTTTCGAACTGGGGTTAACTCGTTGGTTCCGGGAAAATCTGCGTTGGGTTGGCGTAGACCGCCAGCGTGTGATTTTCCGGGAGCAAGCGGCGCGACCAGGCGACCGATTGATCGTATAAACCGATATTTCCGTCCGCGTAGCTGGAAGGCATTGGGTTGGCGTAGACCGCCAGTGTTTTCCGGTGGAAACCGTTTTTCCTCGACAGGCAAAGTTGCGTTGGGTTGGCGTAGACCGCCAACGTGGCTTTGCGACGTCGTAAGTCACTTACACGAGTTTTTCGAGTTTCCCGTTTAAGGGGTTTTAAAAGTCCGTGTTAGCTAGTTGGAAATTGGGGTGCGTTCTGTCTGTGTCGTAAAGTTTACCGTTTTCCGCCCGATCCTCTAACTATTTGGAGATTTTTAAATGTATTTTCGGCTAGCATGGCCGGTGAAAAATAAATTTCAACTGGTAACCGATATTGGCTATTGTTTCATTTGTAAATAAAACCGAACCCTTTATCTTCGACTCTAGATTAGCTATCCGTTTGAGAGAAAACTCAACAAATCTGGCGCCCGAGCTCCGTAAAACGTAAGTACCCAAATAAAATACTGCGGAAAAACCGAAAGCGCGTCACAAAATATTTTAATTTTAAGCATAAATATTGTTAATGTTTACAGTTTTATTTAGTAAATTTAACAATATTTTTATTATAACATAATAAAAAATACCGTTTTGCAAAATATGTTATACGTATTAATGATTCTAATATACAAGATTAAGTCAATATCATATGTTAAAAATAGAATTCAATATGTTAAAATTTACAAGAAATGTTTAAGTAATACAATCAATTAGTTTTTTAATCAATAAAATATCTTTGCAATTTATGATATTATGATATAAACAAATAGTGTATGTTACATTTAAACTATTACATGCTCTATATGAATATATATGTATTATTATAATAAGTAATAAACTTAATATTATATTATTAATGTTTAAAGAAGGTTAATTTATAGACAATTGTTTACAAAAACATATTGATAAAAATTAAGATTGGTAAATTATTAGTTACATTTTAGATCTACTATCTAGTTAGTTTTATATTATGGATTTCATAATTAATTATAATTAATTAATTGAAAAAAAGTTTACTGATTTTATCATTTATTGTTTCTTAAATGCGCAATATTTTTGGGTTAATAATTTAATAAGCGGTTTTAGAACAAAAAAAACTTTTTCAAAAACTTAACAAAAATAAACTTTTATAAGTGAAATAAAAAAAAAATAATTTCTTAAAAGTCATATTTTCAGGATATTATACTCGGTTAGATTTTGAGTGCAAAAAATATATTCCTACAAAAACAATAATATTAATATCCTACATATATATGATTAAACCCTTATGATTAATACCCAAAATTACCATGTATTTATCCCTATGCAATAAATTTTAACTCTAGTATTAATTTTTGGTTTCTTTCTCTTTAATTGCATGTATTAAAGAAAGAAAACCGAAAATGAATCCTATAATAAATATTTATTCCGGAGATAAATATTTGGTAATTAGAGGCATAAAAGTTAAGTTAATCTGGGCATCCGTATTGATATAGCCATATAAAATATTAAAAAAATTTGGACATATCGGTGCAAAGCGAATATCTACGAATTTCCCCTGTCCCTCTAACAAAAATAAAAGGTGGGTTCGGTTCCTTTATTCCTGATGTATGCATAACGAGTTAAAAGTGAAAGGGCCGATTTAGGCGTATTAGCAAGTCGTGACAAGTGTGATAATTGTTTTCTCATCAAATCGCTGGAACTATCGATATGGAACTCGAAAATACAGATAATCCAGGTAAGTGAATGTTTTATTCCAATTAGTTAATTAACAAGCAATCCTGTTCGATTTTTGATTCTATATTTTTATTAAAAAATTCAAAACAGAATTCAAATTGTCTTAATTCTAAATTAATTATATGTAATTTAATTAATTATTTATCTAAAATTAAAATAGTTAAATACAAAATTAACATTTTTATTGTTCTTTAAAATGCGTATTTTAAAATAGAGCAATATCGAATTTTAAAATTTGCAATACATTTTTTACTAAAAGGTAATATGTACATTTAGTACATTTTTAAGTTGCAATTACACATACGTCGGCTTAACTGTTATTCACATTTGATAGTACTATATTAAATATATATATTTAGAAGTGAATGAGTACATACATGTTAAATATCTTTACTTAACTTAGATTTTAAATCAATTTAAACATATTCGTAAATAGTAGGTACATATAGCTGTTAAAGTCAAAGATGTTAATTTTATCTTGATTTCAATAAATTTAAATTTAACTTTCTTTGTTATTAAATATTGTTTGATATATTATATTAATTCATAATATGCATTTATTTATTTTCTTTTTAGTTCAAAGTTTACTTATTAAATGGGATTTTCCAGATTTGATCGAAGTTTTCTCTTGTACGTTAAATTTTCTTTATGCTTTATTTTTTGCATTTAATACTAAATAATTTTTGTTATTTAGCAAATGGCATTCTCTCTATAGAAACTTTAAATATAGATAGAACTGTAATCAAAGAATTAATTCCGCGTAATGGACCTCGATTACAATTTATTCAAAAATTGAATGAACATTTTGAAACTCCATCTGCATCTTCAGGTCATAGCTCAACATCGCGATCAGAAATTAGTATTTTAAGCGACATGTCAGACTCTCATTTAGATGGAATTTTATCCGACATTAGTAATATTGACGATGTTAATATATTGTCTGAAGATAACCCTTCTTTCTCTTCAAGTAAATAATAATTCATAATTTTTACTTTAGTAATATTTTGAATAATAATCCTATTTTTTAGAACATTCAAATTTGGGTAGCATAGATGTTTTTGACAAAGTAAGTCGCACATTATTACATTTTGATAGACAACTAAAGAATGGTAGTTTTTGCAGTTTATATGCACCAGACTAATTTATGTATAGATGTTATATTGTTTTATGTGCAAATTTATAACAATTTAAAATTCATTTAGTTTCAAAAATAATTAATTAAATTTAATTCTAATTCTTTACTATCATATTTTAGGGCTTAGAAGATTTTTTAAAAAGTAGCGTTGATGGAAAAATAATTATACGCAATAAGCTTAAAATCACTGAACCCTTAAGGGCCCGTTTATGTGGCTTAATTGCTCATCATATTTTTTTAAAGTATTCTGAAAGGTACTATTGATATTGATTTTAATTTGCTGTTTCAAACGCAATACTTTTTGTAATACTAATTGTAGAGCACCGCAAGCAGCGTTTATTAAATCTGCAGAAGATATCGAAAATTACTTTCCAGGTGAGAGTTGCCGAATTTATTTTAGGCCATATAAACCCAAAACAGAAAATGGATTACCAAAACAACAGTGCGGCGGAAAACTTTGGGCTAAATACGTAAATCTAAAACGAGTTTTAACTAAACTTAACAAATACGAGAAAGAAGGTGATACATATGTTTCCTGAAAAGTGTTTATTAGATTTTTATACTTTTAAGATATTGTTGATGATAACAAAGAAAATATAAGTGAAAATTCCATCGAAGAAAGAGATAACTTAGAAGTCGTTAAATACAACAACGAAATAAATGAATCATTCCTAATTTCTTGGAAAAAGAGTTTTAATGTTCGAATGAAGTATAGTGAAACTGAAAAGATCGTTTCCTATTTTGAAACTTTTCCAGCTTTGAAATTATGTAAAGGGTATACACTACTTCTAGAGGATTTCAACATTAAGTATCCAATAAAAAAAAATAATTTTTTTACTCATTGGTCCAATATTAAAAAACGCTTACTTGTTTTAATAGAAGAAAAGCAGAAAGGAGATTACATGCTTTTTAAAAGCGAAGGTATTTCGTTATATATTTTTTAATAATAATCTTCTAATTAAACTCTAACTTATAGATATTAACATTATATATATAACCTACCCTATTCGATCGCATCTACCGCATCTACTACTATTCGAACCAAAAAGTCCAAAGTTGCAAGATGTACAAAAATAGAAACACGAGACGGGTTTATTAATCATATAGAAGTAAGCAAGCTTTTTGTTAATAATTAATAAATGCTATTATAACGTCATACATATTCACATAAGCTTTGTCGTTGATCGCATTTTGGTTCTTTATTTATTTATTTTATTTATTAATGTCCTTATGACAAAGTAATATCAGGTATCAAAAATAAATATTTGAACCAAAATGTATGATGTAGTGTATAATATTGTTTAATAAGTATTGTTTTTTTAGTCTTTAGACGAACTGGATGACCTACGGAAATCGTTAATGGAGAAAGCCCAAAGTTTATCAACAACTCTGCAACCGTTCATAATTATTTGTGGCAACAAAGAAAATCCAAATATTTACATTAATGTCAACGAAACTATATACAAGGTGGATAATGTAGTTGCAGCAGTAGATACAACTTTTAAAGTCCATTTTGCTTTAAATTCAAGTTACAATCTAACCTGTGCTCATATTTGGACATGGATTTAGAAATGTGTGTATAACATTGATACCGAATTCGACAAGCAATATGGATCTGTGGAGGTATTTAAAGCTGAAATGAAATATGTAAATGTCGATAATATTAATTCTAGTTAAATTTTTCTGTTTGACATTTGCCTAGAGGTTTGTTATTGAGATTGTTATGGTTAGAAATAGAAGTAATGTATTATTGCTATATTTGCAAATCACATTTTCTTCATATGAAATTGTTATTTCTTCATTTTAAGGCAGTTCATTCTTTAGGAGTGAATGATCTTTATGAATGTGCTCAAATTAAGTGCAACAGAAAATATTCTTTATCAAATTCTTTTAAAAAACATATTACATTATGTCATCCTGAAGAAAATTTAAAGTCAGATTTAATACGTTCTGCTAAAAGTACTGAAGTTAATCCAGATTTAATTTCCCATTCTAATATCTCAGTTAGCCAATGCAATAAATCTCAGATTTATAGTAAACTTGAGGAAGCGACTTCTGGAGAGAACTCTCATACGCAGAATGATTGTTATGAAACTCAGTATTACAGTATTGTAGAAAAAGAAGCTTTAAATGTTATTTGTAAAATAACTTAAATTCACCAAGAAAAGAATTGCAAATTGTCTTGGAACTTTATAAAAAATGTTTAACAAATCCGTTAAATTTTCTAAAAAACAAAGTTTTGAGTTCAGTTTTTGAAGATAACGACAAACAAATACTAAGCAAAATGTTTTCTGCTTTAGAACACATGTTTGATAATTATAGTTCTGATTATTTGCGTTTACAATATTTGGGTAAAACTTCATATTACGTTAAACCTCAAGAGGTTTTACTTGGAGAACAAATGCAACTAATTAGAAGTGCCATTGGTTTTCAATCACTTACTGCCCAAATTATTCCACTGTATGATATACTTATTAACCTTTTTCAAATGAAACACTTTTTCGTTAATTGTTTGACATACATAAAAAATGAACAGAAAAATAAGACGGTTTTATCAAACTTTATACAAGGAACTTACTGGAAGTCAAAATGTTTGGGCTCAAATGATATTATTTTTCCATTATTTTTATATTATGATGAATTTGAAGTTGGGAATCCTTTAGGAGGACATTCAGGAATTCATAAACTTGGGTCAATTTATATCACACTACCAATTATTCCCGAAAAATTTAAATCAAAACTAAATTTTATATTTTTGGCTATGTTGTTTCATGCAATGGATCATACAAAATTTGGCAATAACATTTTGCTAAAACATTTAATTGATGAACTGATGGTTTTAGAGAATAATGGAATTATACTAGACGTAAGTAACACAAAAATCAACATTAAATTCAAATTAGGACTTATATTGGGAGATAATTTAGGTCTTAATACCATTCTAGGATTTAATCAAAGTTTCCGTTCAAATTATTTTTGTAGATTGTGTAAAGTTTCTAGATTACAATCTCTAAAACAATATAAACTTGATAAACATATTCCTTTAAGAAATAAAGTTAACTATGCTGCTGATATCCAAATTAATGATAGTTCTAAAACTGGTATTAGAGAAAATTCAATATTTAATAATATCTCATCATATCATGTAACCGAAAATTATCTTGTAGACATTATGCACGATTTTTTTTAAGGAGTATCCAAATATGTTTTGAGTAATGTTTTATATAAATTAATAATAATTCAAAAATGTCTAAACACCGATGCTTTCAATTCAAAACTAAAGTATTTTGATTTTCAACACGAATCTAAAAATAAACCACTACTTTTTTCATACGATAACATAAAATTAAAAAATATTCGGATGTCTTCTTCGGAAATGCTTTGCTTAGTTCGATATCTATGCCTTGTAGTAGGGGATTTAATTCCTCAAAATAATTTATGCTGGAAATTATATTTATTGCACAAGGACATAATCACCATTATTACAAGTTATGAGATTTCATTTTCTGCTACAGAAACATTAGATAAACTTATTTCTGAACACAATATGTTATTTTTAGAATTATTTCCCAACTTTGATTTGACTCCTAAATTTCACTTTATGTTGCACCTGCCTGAGATTGTACGATTATCTGGTCCTCCTATTCATTTTTCGTCAATGCGATTCGAATCTAAACACAAAGAACTTAAACATTTTGCAAATAATGCTGCTACAAGAATAAATATTTCTAAAACCATCGCAATTAAAAACCAATTAAAATTATGTGAGTTTTTTGTAAGTGATGATAATTATATTGAATCTTTTTCTTTCGGTAAAAGTACTGAGTTTCAGACGATACTAACCGATTTTCCATATCCTGAATATACAAAAAATCTTTTAGTAGATCATCAACTAACCGAGAATATTATAATGGGAACACTTATTAAAATTGATGGAATTTTATACAAACAAAATTGTAATCTTCTAACTAGTGTCAATAACAAATTACCAAATTTTAGCATCTTACAATATATTTGTGTTCATACTAAAGAGATTTATTTCATAGTAAAGCATTGTAAAACTATTCAATTTAATAAGCATTTAGCATCGTATGAACTATTAACTAATTTGAATAACCACGCTTTAATAAAGTATAGCGATCTTGTTTATAAAAATCCTATTCTATGTAGAATAGAATCTATGTTACACTGCGATATTATATCCCAGACTTAATGTAGTTTTAAGTTAATTAGTTAATTGCATTAATTTATTTATTGTATTTGTTGTGTAATGTGATCTTTATTAGTTTTAACAAGCTACCTGTTATTATTTATGATTTTAGTTTAGATTTGAGAATTTTTATTTTGTTTTTAACATATTTATGCCATGTCTGAAATGACATCTCATAAGACTTAGAATGTTTGTTATTCGTTTGGAATTCGTTGTCTATGTTTTATTCGTTATGTTTTATATTTGAAATTATTTTAATATATGTAAAAATTTGAAGCAATTGTAGTTTGTATTTTTTCCAAAATTGTCCCCCAATCGTTTAAACCATTTGATCTATAAATTTGAATTTAACTAATTAAGATTCTACTATAAAAATAATATACAAATTAAATAGTTTTAAATTTTAATTTCAAAAATACTGATAACACCAATTTAATAACTGATATTTTAAATTTAGTAATATATATCATAATTATTGATAATATTTTATATTTTGTTGTATAAAATACCTATATATACAATAATAAAATATATTTAATCGTCTTAGTAACATACGTAATTTTAAATAACAATATAATTTGTTTGTTAATAACAACAATAAAACATATATAACTATATTATATTGGTATATTAATAGTTAATATATTTATTGCATATATTTTAACATTCTATATACATTATTAACAATACTATATATTTATATTTACAATAATGGATCTTAATTCTTAAGTTAATAATTTTTAAAACTTCAAAAATCATATTTTAAAAATTAACATATTTTTTATCTTCTTAATAACATATTTTATTTGAAATGATAATATACTTAGTGTTTTAAAGACTACAATAATAAATATACAAATGTATAATATTTGTATATTTAAAGTTAATAAATCTAATATTTAAAAAATTAAAATATTTGGATACGTTTTACAATATAGTATTTATGAAGCTACAAAATTAAATTTTAAGATTAAAAATTCTAAGTCTAAAATACTTTTTATTTAATATTTAACATACTAGGTTGCAGTCACAAATAGTAATATACAGAGAAACTAACGAAAACCGTAACATAGGGATTTCTGTTCACGGACGGTGAAGGTCGGCGAGTGAGGTACGGGTGCAGAGCAGATCAATCGGGTAAACTCGATTTTTATTCAGTGCGCTCCCACAGGTACTGGTTCTAAGACGACGATTTTCAACGATCGATCTCACCGGCACCCGCACCTCACTCGCCGACCCCCACCATCCGTGAACAGAAATCCCTATGTTACGGTTTTCGTTAGTTTCTCTGTATAGTACACTTAATACTAATATCATTCTATTTAAAATGGCAATACATTTTTCTCAGTGTAATAACAGCCACCACAGTTAACGAGGAACCTACACACGAAGGTATATTCTCTTGTTTCATTAAGCTAAAGTCATTTTGTTTAAAGCATAAATTATCTGAATTATCCATACCAAATGTTACTCACAGAAATCATAAAATACGAATTGATCAGATTAGAGCATTCTTAAGATATATTTTTAAAGATACTGATATCAAAATTACAATTTTTCATCATAATGTCAATTCAGATCTAACTAAAGATGAAATAAATCTTATTCTGAAAAAGTTTCACCTTACACCTTGCGGAGGACATCAAGGTGTTAATAGGACTTTTAAACGTATTCGCCAATATTATAAATGGAGTAAAATGTATAAAGACATAAAGAAATATGTGAAAGCTTGTTCGTCTTGTCAAAAAAATAAATCAACTCGAAAAACAAAACAACCAATGATAATAACGACAACATCAACGTATCCATTTGAAAAGGTCTTTCTTGATATTGTTGGACCTATGAACCAAACCGAAAATTCAAATAAATATTTGTTAACATTTAGAGACGATTTAACCAAATTTTCTGTGGCTATTCATATTCCTAATCAAGAATCAACAACAATTGCGAAGAGCTTTGTAACTCAGATTATTTGTAGTTTTGGAGTTCCGAAAATGTTAGTAACTGATCAGGGGTCAAATTTTACCAGTGAATTGTTTGAAAATATGTGTAAACTATTGAAAATTTCAAAAATAGAATGCACAGCGTACCACCCACAAACAAATGGGAGTTTAGAAAGAACACATCGAAGTTTGGTAGAATATCTGAGGACTTTCATAAATAGAGATATGAATAATTGGGATGAATTTATTCCTTTTGCTATATTCACATACAATAGCACCCCGACGGAATCTACAAGTTACACTCCTTTTGAGTTAGTTTACGGCAGAAAAGCATTATTACTTACTACGGTTACCAAAATCCTAAAGTAACGTACAATTATGACGATTATTGCAACGAATTAAAATCGCGTTTACAGCATTCACAATCTATAGCGCGAGAAACACTTTTATACTCAAAATTACACTCTAAACATTACTATGATAAAAATGTTAATACCATAGACCTTAAGGTTGGTGATAAAGTTTTATTAGAAAATGAAACTATTGTGCGCGGAAAATCTAAAAAGTTAATGCCAATATTCAAAGGACCATATGAAATTATCTCCATTGACTCAATAGTAAATTGTACAATTTTAATTAATAATAAAAGAACTAAAGTACACATGAACCGTTTAAAACTATTTGTAGAATAAGCAGTTTTAAAATTGTTCCAGATAAAAATATACAAACCATGACCAATCCCAACAGGTCAACCATCCTAGTTGTAATACTATACCTGATGCATGTTAATCAACTAATCCCAATGTCAGTAGCACAAGAGGTCTACAAAATCACCGCATCTAACAATTCTTCTGGATTATACTATGAGAATGTAGGTACTTTAAGCATTTATAGCCAACAATGGAAAATAGTAGTAAAAGAAGGAAAAACTTTTATTTCAAAAGTGAGCTGCCTGCATAACGCAGGTTGCATAAATACACAGCATAACGATCTATCTTACGACAATATTGAATAAAAAAATATAAAAATATATGCATTAACAATAAATGTGATTATGTAAAATTCTGATAGAATCAATTAATACTTGTTCAGAAATATCAATTAAATGTTGAATGTCCAAATTAAATTTAAAAAAAAAAAATACTGTATAGAGATAGAATAATTGGATAATAATTAGATATATGAACTATGATCATCATAATTCTCAAATTAACGAATTTCATAAAACTTTATTAAATGTGATGTCACTGTGTAAACTAGATCACATAATGGACCGGTACGAATGCAAACTTATTCAGGAACAATATCAAAATAATTTAGAACATTTAGTAAAACGAGAACATATTATTAGTAACATGTTAGGAATTACTGATGATATTCATTCGATACGGAAAAGAGGTTTAATTAATTTAGGAGGAAGAATATCGAAAGCACTCTTTGGAACGCTGGACAGCAAAGATGCATCTTATTATGATAAGGAAATAGAACAATTAAAGCAGAATCAAGATAAATTAATTAATATTGCCAGTAAACAAACTACAATTTTTAAAGGTACAGTTGACGCACTAAATGTAACTATAAACGCCTTCAATACTAAAATACTAAAGGCAAACCTAATTTTTGAAGATCTTAAAACAAAGATTGTAAAAGCTAATAACTTTTCGGGGAATTTAATTATTCAAGCTAAGATTACTGAATTAACTATTGCGCTTAACGGGGCACATACGCAAATATTAAGTGAACAAGAAGATTTGTTAGAAGTAATTACTAAGGCACAAACTGGATATTTACATCCAACTATTCTCAGTCCTTCAATACTAATTCGAGAATTGATAAAACTACGAAACATTATACCAAAAGAAACATCCTTTCCGGTTTCTCCTACCAAGGAAAACATTCATTATTTATATAAGTTTATAAATCCAAATATATACTTTTACAACAATAAAATTACTTTCGTATTAACAATACCCTTGATCAACACTAAAAATTTCGACATGTACAAACTTTTTAGTATGCCAAATTATATCTCAAAGGATTTATTTTCTTTCATTTTACCAAAATACGAGTTTCTTGCAATTGACCATACTAAACAACAATATTATTTACTGGATATGATAGAGTTTCAAAATTGTAATAACTATAGAAAAAATCAATTTGTATGCAAACAAATCAAACCATTGTCATTTCTGAATCTTGACGCAAATTGTGAGGCCGCACTATTCTTACATTCTTTCAATATTCCGGCATCATGTACTAAGAAACTAATTAAATTAGATAAATCTATTTTTATACAACTTATGACAGCAAATGCGTGGATTTATGTAGTAGCAAAAACTGAAATACTTGAACTAAATTGTAACGATGGCAAAAGAAAAACTGTATCATTAAAAGGAACAGGGATTTTACTAAATAAAGAATGTGTAGCACAAACTGCAAATTTTATACTGCAGCCGCACATTGAATTCGAAAGTTCTATTAAGTTAAACTATATGCCTACCATAGAAATATCAAAATTAGCTATAAATAATAATTTAATTAAGCATGTTAATTTTAAGACTAATTCTAGTACTGTTCTTTCTTCACTTGATCATACATTTCTAAAGAAAATAAGTACTGATATTGTAGATTTACAAAAAGAAGAACAAAATGTTAATTTAGATAATAAGGAATTTTATTTCCATATTTCCCAGTATGTCATTTTAGCTATAGTATCAATCATAATTGTAGTTGGTTACTTCTATGGATATAATTTTATTATAAAAAAAATTAAGTCGATTGTAATTCCTCAAGTGTGTGACATCGAGGAAAATGAAGAAACCACTTCAAAAACTGCATGTAAAAATTGTACCAATCCAGGTACAAATTTTCAAATTAGGGGGGAGATGTTAAGGATCCCAACCCTTATTATTATAAGTATATACGAATATGTATTATATTAGTGATGTACCAATTATTATCAATGCTTAGCATACTATTGCTATTAACCTTTTAAGTATAATATTGCTATCCTGTAATCGTGTTACAATTCCGGTGTCAATAAACATGATTGCAAATGAATCTCTTTTTTGTCTAAGTAATGAATTTAATGCCATCATGCAATCACATCAGAAATGTAAGATGATATATTATTGGTTCCCCACTTTGGGAACATCATGTAATTAGTTTAGATTATGACTTTTAATTAGATTGTTAAGTCACTACTGTTTTTACTTTTGTCTGACTTAGATCGGTTCGATATATTATAGATTTAATAAACTAAGTACAATTAATATTGTCGGCTTTTATTCAACGAACCAAAGCAACCCAACAACATATAACAATATCAAAAAAACTTTACTTTTGGCCGGGTATGCGAAAAGATGTAGAAAACTTTATAAAGCGATGCGATGATTGTCAAAGGTATAAACATTCAAAATCTAACCAATGCCACTCACAACAACAGCAGGTTCGGCATTTCAGAAAGTTTTTCTAGATCTGGTAGGTCCTTTAGGCATAGATGAAGAAGAGAACCGATACATATTGACGCTTCAGTGCGATTTAACTAAGTTTGTAGAGGCTTACCCGATTCAGATCAAAGAAGCCAAAACTGTGGCAAGAGTATTCGTCGAAAATTTTATTCTACGGTACGGCATTCCCGAACAAATTGTAACAGATAAAGGTACTGAATTTTTAGCGGATGTGTTTAAAGAGACGTGTATACTTTTACAGATAAAGCAATTAAATGCCACGGCATATCACCATCAGACGTTAGGTGCGCTCGAAAATTCCTATAAAGGTTTAGGCAGTTTTTAACGGATGCAAATAAACAAAAAGGTAGGATTTTGGAGTTCCTGTGTACCGTATTGGTGTTTTGCATACAACAATACAGTACACACGGAAACTAAATACGCTCCTTATGAATTAATTTCTGGCAAATCATGTAGAATACCCTAAAATGTAGTAAATCGTTAAATACGCTGAACTATTGTTAATTAAAAGCTGACCCTGCTAATCGATACTAATTAAATATAATGTATCGATAAGCAGGCAGAACGATTCGAACGTTGTAACAAGAGGTTGTAATAAAGTCCTGTTAACGAAACGCTAGCCTTATTCCAGCCGTACCTAGTGTTGTTCATCCTCCATCCTTACAACATGTTGTAGTTGACATTCCATTCCATTCCATCAGTTACAGTTACTGTTGTTATAGTTGAAATTTTATAGGAAGGCGAAGTCGATTATAAATCATCAGAGTGAAAAGAGAATATTTGTTTGGCTACTCTTACCCACAGTGCAGTATACGATGCCATCACCTTACATATGCGTTCTCTTTCTCGCTAGGCCTGCCACGCTGCATAGAAGAAAGACAAAATATTTATGGTGGCGCTTGAAGAGTCAGGACCGGCCTTAGTAACATTGAAATTATATAAAAATGCCGTTGTACGCAATATTACTGTCACAGTTCAAAAATTAATATTAAATATTTATTTAACATTAAAGGATTAATTAACATCTATATTCCGGCATCCGAGCGATCTCAATAGGAGAGATTTCATAATCATAATTCCATTCCATCCAATTTCACTAAAGTCGGTCCGGTCCTGACTTATAAAAGGCAGTCAACATCAATGTGTTGTCTTTCTTCTATGAAGCGTGGCAGGCCTAGCGAGAAAGAGAACGCATATGTAAGGTGGTGGCAATGTGGCATCGTATACTGCACTGTGGGTAAGAGTAGCCAAACAAATATTCTCTTTTCACTCTGATGATTTATAATCGACTTCGCCTTCCTATAAAATTTTAACTAAATTAGTATTAGTATATGTGCGACTCGACTAATCATCAGTAATTATTATAATATGTAATTAGTGTTAGCATAATATACATCAGTACGTCAATATATCAGTAAATCAGTATTATACATGTGGAGTGGTCGTTTTTCTACGAGAATTTTGCTCATAAACAGTTTACTTGCAATTAAACAATGGAAAAGCTATTAAAAGGAAGCAAGTTCAGTTCATTTAATTAATTAAAAGTAACTATTAGTGAATATGAAAAGTGTGAAAAGCATAAACTTTGGATTCGAGATTCACGAACGATTAAAGCAGCTTCTAAAACTATTAAGCGATATTTACATTCTGATATAGTTTACTACAATGTGACATACAGTTGTATTCATGGAGGAATGAAATTTAAAAGTAAAAGTCAAAGACAGTCAAAGTAAGAAATTAAATAAAAAATTAAGTTTATTATTTTATTAACTCTTATGATCGTCACCAATGGTTTGTTATTTTTAATTATTGTTATATTTTAGGACTTTTAAAATGAATTGTAATTTTTTCATTAAGTTGCAAGCTTCTGAAAGTGAAAAATCACTTGAAATTATTTCTACAAATTTAATACATGAAGGACATGATCATACGCAGGTATTTTTTGAAATGTTTTAGTTGTTTATGGTTTTTAGAAAGTATATGAATTTTTTTCTTTAAAAGGATTTAAATGAAGCAATAGATTTGATAAAATCTGAATATAGTGAGTGGTGATTGTTTAGTTAATTACGAGTATATTAATTTATATAAAAATGTTTTTTAAGATGCCAGTGTATCAGTTTTGTGCGCTGAAGAACGTAATTTTGAAGCATTCTATTTCTGCACCGAAGCTATGAGACATTCATTGGGCAGCTTGGCCAGAAATTGTTTTTATTGACCGCACATATAAATTAATTGATATTGGTTTGACGCTTTTTTTGTTCGCTGTTGATGGAAATGGTTTAACTGAAATTGTTGGGGTTTCACTTATTAACGCAGAAACTAAGGAGACTTTTTATTGGATTTTTGAAAATTTTAAAATGAAAACGTTTCGTCGCAAATTCAATGTTTCATGGGGGACAAAGATTTAAAAGAGAGAGATGTTATAAAAAAAATTTTTCCTTTACCTCCTGTATATATTTGCCTTTTTCATACATTGAAAACATTTAGAAGATGTATTACAACGGATAAAATGAATATTAGCCAAGAAGAACGTGACACTTCTTTAGAAATTTTACAAAAATTAGTTTATAGCAAATCTGAAAATGAATATCAATCAAACTATCAACTATTTTTAGATAGAGTACCGGACACAGTAGTCGATTATTTTAATACAAATTGGAAACCTATAAAAACTGACTGGACGGTGTTTAATATGACTAAATGTAATCTAAAAAATAGAACTAACAATCGACTTAGGTCAATAAATAAACAGATTAAAACAGTTGTTCCAAAAAATAGTTCTTTTACAATTTTCATAAAATATTTCTTTAACTGGTTAAGAATTAGATGTTTTACATTTTTTCTTACTCGTTTGTATTTAAAAGTTTATTTTTGAATTATATATATTGTCAAGTAGGTCAAGATTAATATTTTTCCAAACAATATTTCGTCGACATCAGCAAATAGTGCAACGTGCAAGGTTAATGAATAGCAACAACCGTACAAGGTCACGAATATAAACAAACTACAATATTTGATAAATAAGATAAATAATAAAACAATCCCTTCCGGATCGATTTATAGAAGAGTATATAAAAATAGGACCATCATTCAGATGGGGTTAGTTGGTTATAGAGTCAGTTGTCAGTTGGACAGTCAAGAGTTAGTTGGCTAGTTAGTCAATAGAGAGTCAAGAGTTACTCTACGGACAGTCAAAGAGTTAATCAACAGATAGTCCTATAGTACTAGAGTCAATAATAAAGTCAATAATAAAGTCCATAAAAGTGTACATCAACTGGATCCCTCGAAGACAATGTTCTCCTGTACGTACAGCCTAGACTGCGGAGTGCTGATTGTAATTTTGTAAGTTAAATTTAAAATAAACAAATGTCAAGCAAAACCGATTGTATTTTAATAATGAGCGACGATGATAAAGATGCGCGAGTCAAAATCACAGTAAGTCCAAGCCTTTTATATTAGCCCGAACTACCGAGCTAACCCCCTCACGACCGCCAAGGCGTGACATATGGTGGAGATGCCGAATTTTCCCATCCAAGTTCCCCGTAACTTGAGATAATTTTATAAATTTAAATGTTGGAATCATATTACTGTTTGAAAAATAACTCTTTTATTATCGTCACTAATTATAAGCATCCACAATAAACGCAGCTGATAATGTCAAAAAACAATGCCAAATCAAAAATTAATGTTAAAAATTTATAAAACTATAATGTATAACAAAACTACGGTAATACTACAGAAATATTAACAGTGAAATTTCATAAAAGTATAATGTATAACAAAACTACTGTAATATTACAGAAATATTAATTGAAAAAATCTCATAAAACATAAATGTATAACAAACCTTCGGTAATATTAAATATTACGAAAATATTAATTCTTAAATTAATTTATAAAACTATAATGTATATTAAAACAATCAGCATATAAAAATCAAGGTCATAAAACTATTATGATAGCTTAGGAAAATTGTAATAAATAATATCCGACCTCGACAAATAAATACTACACCAATTTATTATTTAAATAAATGTTATTTAATGTTATTGAAATATCAATTAAGTTCCACAAAAAATATTATGTATATCTAGTAAATTTAATAATAGAATATAAATACAACCTAAAGTGTAAAACTCTGAAGGAAACGCTAATAAGATTAAAATTATAAATTACAAACTAACAAATCTCTCATGCAGAATTGGTTATAATGCGGAATGTCCGGTAACGATTCAATCATAACTCGCTCAAAAGCAAAAGAAGTCAAACATGCAATCGGCGAACCAGTTGCAAGAACCAGTTACAACGTAACCCCCAACCAGGATCATTTTTCGCAATTCAAAAACTAAATAGATCACCACCAGGGAAATAAATACTCACAATTCACAACGAAGATCAGAAACCACAGGAATCGATTGACAGTCCCACAGAAGTTAACAACTAAGAATTGGAAATAAAAAAGCAACAAGAAATCGAGAGACAATTGATTGAAAAACTACGAAGACAAAAACAGCAAGAGCAAGAAGAAGAAGTAAAGATAATAATAATAATAATAATAATACCAGCGGAAGAGGACAGAAAGAGGAAAGAAGAACAAGAGGAAACCAGACGAAAAGTGAAACGAGAAAGAAATGTCCAAGACGATTTCATCACTGCATTCGGAGGTACAAACGCAAGGAAAACCGCCAAGTCACGTTGGATCAACCGCCGACAAGCAAGAAGCAAAAACATTCAAGTGTACTACTTCCAAAAACTAGCATTAGCATACGAGGTAGACGCAACAATGGACGACAACACATTCCAAGAAGGATTCGAGGACGGATTAAAGCAGACAGATTTCCAAACTTTTACAACAATGGGAAAAACCACGATCAATAAAGAAGAAATTAGAGATCTGGTGATGCGAATCAGTGATCTCCAATCAAGACAAACGGAAACCGTACAGAATGTTCCAGTCGCGCAACAGTTTGGTCAATCGACCATAGTAACCTCACCAGTATATAACAACCACGGCAACCAACGCAATAACTTCGACCGACTCAACAACCGACCAAGTAACAACTTCAAAAACTATAGATCGAACTTCAATAACGGAAATAACCGCTACTGAGGTAACAATCAATACAATGAAAATAGTAGTTTCCAACAAAGAAACTATCAAGACAGATACCAAGATCGGTCCAACTTTCGAAATCAACGCCCAGTGGAGCCACCAAAGACGAGACAACTACCAAATACGAGAACAACAGATGGGAGACCAAGATGCCACAACTGCAACATGCCAGGACACCTCGCTTCAATGTGCAGGGACAGACCACGAGAACACGAGCGCAGAGTATCGTTTAATGGCAGGACGTCACCCCACCCAAACGGGGACGGACGGCACTAAATAACCCTGATGTCGTCCTCTTCACAGAACCAGAAACCGAAGGGGCCAAATCCAAAATCCTGACAGTTAGAGGCACCACCAACGAACACCACAACGAACAAATTGTGCTCGAGACAGGATCCACTAGAAGCATCATCAGAAAGGAAATTGCACAAGAACAGCTAACGCAATCATCATCAGAAGTATTGCTTACAGCTGGCGGACATGCAATACCTTTAACCGGACGAACAACTATAGAAGTCAAGATTGGAAATTTTAAGTGCAAACAAGAAGTTCTAATAATTGAAAAATCGCCAAAACCAGTAATCTTAGAAGTAGATTTTCTGAAAAGAAAGGGTGCAGTAATAGACTTCTTAAAAGAAGCAATAGAACTGGGACCAAACAAAGATCGAGTAAGAGTAGCAGTAGAAAGCAAGACCGAACCAGGAAACAATTTACTACTAACGGAACAAGATACAGAAAACCCACGGATAAGATTACAAATAGCACGGGACTGCGTAATACGACCGGGCAAACAATTAACAGTGACATTGACCAGCAAACGTAATGGTAACCTTGAACCGATAGAACAAGCAACGCTAGAACTATGCGAGTTTAGCGCGGCAGAAAACTACTTGGTAAAACGCGGACTGGCAATAAACTCTAAATTAGAAATAAACAACTATGCAGTAGAAGTATCAATAATAAACAAAAGCAACACACACCGAAATTTTTAAAGACCCGACAATAGAATGGTTATACGATCTCAGCAAATCTGCCGACACAGGAGTAATACTATACATGGAAGAAAATGAAGACGAGATAAAAGCAGCGGATCACAAAATCAATTCTGACTTAAACGAAAAAAAAAGTATGGACCTCAAAAATTTACTAAAAAACTACGAAGACGTTTTATCCAAAACCATCGCAACAATGGGAAGTACAAACTCGTGTGAGCACAAGATAGATGTCCAAGGAGCAGACCCAATTAAAATTAAACCATACAAAGTATCTCACAAAGAACGTGAAATCATCGATAAGCAAATCAACGAAATGATGAAAGATGGATTTATCAGGAACAGCCAATCACCATGGGTAAGCCCAGTAGTACTGGCAAAGAAAAAGGATGGGTCTTTGCGATTCTGCGTGGATTATCAAAAACTCAATGAGGTTACCAAGAAATCCACCTACCATCTACCCAATATAGACGATATTCTAACATATTTAGGAAACTCCAGATACTTTTCCACCCTCGATTTGTTTAGCGGATATTGGCAAGTTAACGTCGCGGAAACCAGTAAGTAATACACAGCATTTGTTGCGCAAGGTCTTGGGTTATACGATTTCAACGTATTACCATTCGGATTATGTAACGCACCGGCAACATTTCAACACTTAGCGGATAAAGTCTTCGAAGGAATGAAATGGTTCGACGTACTAATATACTTAGACGACATAGTCATCTTCTCGGAAACTTTTGAAGAACATTTGATAAAACTGGAAAAAGTATTTAAACGTTTACGCAGCGCAGGTTTAACATTAAAACCCAGCAAATGTAATTATTTAGAGTCTGAAGTAAGTTTACTAGACTATATAGTCGGAACCAACGACCTTAAGCCCGACAAGGAAAAAATTGCCGAAGTCTACAATTTTCCAAAACCAATTAAAGTGAAGGACGTACAAAGCTTCTTAGGAATGTGCAACTACTACCGAAAATTTATAAACGGATATTCGGCGATAGGAAGACCATTATACGAATTAACCAAGAAGTCAGCAACTTTCGAATGGGGCGAAGCTCAATAAAATGCATTCCAGAAACTAAAAAAGAGTATGGTTACAGCACCAGTATTAAGTTATTTCAACCTAGAAAAAGGATGCGAGATAAGAGTAGACGCGTGTAAATACGGTCTAGGGGCAGTATTACTTCAAGAAGGAGAAGATGGAAAATCACAAACGATAGCATACGTAAGCAGAACACTAACCAAAGCCGAAACTAACTACACGATAACCGAACTGAAAGGACTAACCGTAATATGGTGTCTAAATTATTTGAGACATTTAATCTATGGTAGACACATCAAAATCGTAACAGACCATCACGCTTTATGCTGGTTAAAAACAATCAAAGACCCAACAGGTCGACTAGCCAGATGGGCAATAAAACTATCTGAATTCGACCATACCATCGTACACAAAAGTGGAATCAAACACAAAGATGCCGACTGCCTATCAAGATACCCAATCAAGATCGGGAGGAAACAAGACGAAGATGAAGCCAACTACATACAAACATACCTAATGGAGGAAGAAAAACTATAAAAATTGCAGCACGAGGACAAATACTTACGCAAATGAATAAACATCGTTTAAAATCCAGGAGAGGGACCAGTAGCGTTACGGAAGCGCGCTACCAATTTTTGCATAACAGACGGTGTACTTTTTAATAGACGGTGCATAATAGACATTGTAGTACCCAAAGAGTTAGTAGGTGAAATTTTATTTAATAATCACAGTGACCCTTTGTCAGGTCACTTAGGAATAACTAAGACTTTGTATAAAATTAGAGACATATTTTATTGGGACGGTTTACAAAAGGATGTCGAAAAGTATGTAAAAGGGTGTCCCGACTGACAAGCAAGGAAAGGAAAACATCATCGTAAGCCACAGGGACTGTTGCAACCTATACAAGTAGCAACCCCCTTTGACAAAGTAAGAATCGAGTTACTAGGTCCGATCCGAAGAAGTAAAAGCGGGAAACAATGATAATCGTCGCAACAGACTACGCCACACGTTGGGCAGAAACACAAGCATTGCCAAATGGAAAAGCAGGCCCAGTAGCCAAGTTTATCCTGGAAAACATCATCACCCGCCATAGAGTACCAAGATATCCACTAAGTGACAGAGGAAGGATCTTTCAATCAGAACTGGTCACCAAACTAGTTAAAACTATAGGGACAGTTAGCACATTTACAACAGCTTACCACCCATGTTGTAACGGCCTAACCGAACTGCTCAACAAAACCATGGCGAACATGCTATCAATGTTTACCAACACCAACCAAACGGACTGGGACGAGCATTTCCCACACGTAACATTCGCCTACAACACAGCCAGATAAGACAGCACAAAACTTTCGCCCTTCATGTTAGTATACGGACGAGATGCAGTACTACCGACGGAAGCCAACCTAATACCACCAAATCCAAACTCTAGTTCAACCACCATCAGGGAGAAGGCACTAGCAGCGAGAGCATTAGCAGTGGAAGACATTGAGAAGAGGCAAGCATACGACAGTGTTTGGTATAATAACAAACATAGACATACAGAGTACGCGATAGGAGACCAAGTGAAAGTGTTTACGCCGGTAAGAAAAGTAGAATGAAGTGAAAAGCCACTTTTGAGATGGTTCGGACCATACTACATAACAAAAAAACTAAGTGATGTGAACTACAAAATCCAAAAGGGACCTACGCCAAAAGCCAAAAAGGACGTAGTGCACGTAAGCCGCACCCTACACTACAACGACCCATGGACATCTCCCATTAGCCCAGGCTGCTCGGAAGATCCAATTACGACCACGAAAATCAAACAACAAAGTGCGGTATAGTGTGCCCGATCGCGAAAAAACAACCCCTACCCCAAAAAAAAACAACAAGTGAAGTGATAAACCCAGATGTGAGACGATAGAGATAGGTTAAGTGAAATGGTCAAAACACTAAGGGTGACGCTAACGAAATCAAGGAAACAGACCGAGCATACCACAGATATAAGTAATGACATGGACGTGACGTCTTTCATACAGGTCGTTATTTTAAACTCTTTATAATAAATAGAGCTCTACATATATGGCATAAGATGAGCTTGGTATAACGACGTTATACCAAGCCCCACAAGGCAGAAAACGAGTCGGTGGCGCAGCAAAAGAAGCGTCTAACGCACAACCCTAAAAATAATTTTGCTATACAGTTACATTCATCCCAATAACGGTGGAAATAGCTCGAGGTACGGTATTCACTAAAAGTAAAGAAGAAAACGGGTCGGTGGCGCTACAAAAGAAGCGGCCAAAGCACAACCCTAACGACAATTATAAAAGTTAAAGTCTCTTAACTCGACATCTTCTCCTCGAACTGTTAACATGGCGATCAAATGCTCGTCATGTGAAAATCCAGTTTCGCGATACGAAGATACAATTACCTGTACAAAGAAATGTGCTCAAGTTTTCCACATTAAGTGTGTAAATATTACTTTGGAGGATTTCACTGCATTGAAAGTGAAAGGTCAAGTTAATAATTGGAGTTGTGCGGAATGTTTAGTGGAATGTGTGCAACAAAAAGGTTCTATTAAATCAAGTGCCAGTTCTGGACTTTCATCGAATGATTCTAATTCTGATGACACAATGACGGGTTTACCTGTCGTATCAGTCATCAATAGGTACTTACCTAATAGGAAGAGGAAAGATCCCGACGAGGGAGAATATTTAATCGGCGATCTTGTTGTGTTAATCTCACAGATGATTAGCAAACAAGACGTTATGCACAGCACAATTATTTCTATGGGGAACAAAATTGAGGCACTCACTAGTGAAACGCATTTATTGCGAGATGAGTTGAACACCGTAAAACAGGGTATTTGTTCTAACAAGAATAACAATAATTTGCTATGAATTCCGAATATCCGTGATAAGGATGCTGCTGTTCCCGCCACAACACCCAGCTCGGGTACAAAGTCTAGATCGGTACGCTCGCATACCAGCATAGTGAACCAGCCACACGCTGCCGCCTCGACCGTCTTGCCTGGCGCTCCATTATCATTCGCGAATGTTGTTTCCGACGGCTTTCAAACCGTTGTGAAGCGTAAGAAGAAAACAACTTCGACCCAAGGAACTGCATCGGTTGCACCAGATGACGCTTTCCAGAGTGCCCCTAAAAGAATGTGGCTCTATGTGGGTAAAGTTGCTAGCACGGTTAACACTGAAACTATAAAGAACTACATCACATCTAAACTAGCCAATGTTAATGCCGTGGACGTCATTCAGGCCCTGCCAGTTAAAGGAGCAGCAAAATCCTTCAAACTTGGATTTCGTCAGGAATTTTACGATCGCCTAAAAGAAGCAGAGTTTTGGCCTAAAGGGGTCATAGTACGACGCTTCAATTTTAGTCGATCAAGTAACCAGTATGCGAACTTCCAAGTCTCGAGCCCGGCTGCTAAACCCTTGGAAATTGGATCTACCACAGCTACCCAAGTTGTTGATGGTGCAGCTAATACAAATTTTCGGGACGGGGAAATGACAGATCCTCCGGCATAGATATAAGTCTATACTACCAAAACATTCGAGGACTAAGGACTAAGTTATGTGCGCTATCACACTCTACTAAGTTAAGTAACTACAACATCATCGTATTAACGGAAACATGGCTAAACTCCGATTTTAGTCATGCTGAACTAGGCCTGAACAACTACGTTGTTTTGAGGAAAGACCGTAGTGCAGCAGACACCGGAAAATCCAGAGGAGGGGGGGTGTTGATAGCATTGCACAACAGTCTATCACATCTCTTCATCCCATCTCCAAACGGCAACAAAATACTGGATGAATTATGGGTCCTCATTAAGCTTCCGCACACCGACTTGCTCCTGTGCAGTGTCTACATTCCTCCTGGGTCACCCCGTGAAACATACGACTCCTTCAGCAAGTCCGTTGAGGTAATCCTAGCGCAGTATAGTGAATCGACTGTCTATATTATTGGTGACTTTAACTTACCTTCCATCGACTGGGCTAATGACGAAATGGGCATTTCAATAGCAAAAGTTCCCACAATTGCTGAGAGCTTGATCGAAATGTTTATGTTTAATAATTTGTACCAACATAATAACGTGTTCAACCAAAACAATGTGCAATTAGATCTGGTCTTCTCTAACTGCATCGAGTCATCTACTTCAGCGGCCATCGACGTGCTTTTACCCATTGACTTACATCATCCACCCCTAGCCATCAGTATTTTAAATAGTGCAAGTGTTCCAATTCTTATCACTGACGTAACGTGTTACGACTACAAGAAATGCAATTTTCAAGCTTTAAGTGACTGTTTATTGAGTGTGCACTGGGACAGTCTGTTTTCAGGTCTAAACACAGACCAGGCAGTGTTCGTTTTCTATGAGTGTGTATATGATCTTTTTGCTAAATTGATTCCCACTATTTGCATTCGTAACAAAAATAAGTTTCCAAAATGGTTTAGAATCGATTTGAAACAAAGAATTTTATTGAAGCGTTCAGCGCATAGGCAATACAAAATATCCGGCTCTGAAAACGATTATGCAACGTTCAGCAAACTCGGATCAGCTTGTAAATCACATGTCGAGTATTGTTACAAGGATCATATTAAAAGGGTAGAAACCTCAATCAAAGACGATGCTAAGCAGTTTTGGCACTATATTAACAGCCTCAAATCGGAAAATCAAATTCCGGCTACTATGACTTTGAACAATTCCACGGCCAGCACGGCTAACTCAATTAGTGAGCTGTTTAAGGAACATTTTGCCACTGTATATGAACCTAATGATGACAATTCAGACTCACACTCTAATATTCCAGAATCTACTAATTTAGTCAGCTGTTTTTCGTTTACCATAACGGAAATTTTGCACAAGCTGAATGAATTAGACATTAGAAAGGGTAAAGGACCGGACAATATTCCACCTTTAGTTCTCTATCGTTGTGCTTTTGCCTTTTCCAGACCCTTATGGTTGTTATTCAATTTGTCACTAACAACTGGCAGTTTTCCGGATGTATGGAAAACTTCCTATGTTACGCCTGTTTTCAAATCTGGCACGAGAAGCTTAATTGTCAATTACAGACCTATTTCAATTATGTCTACAATACCTAAAATGCTCGAATCATTGCTAACAGAAAAGCTGTCCGTATTATTCAAAAACCGTATAGCTAAGGAACAGCATGGGTTCTGTAAAGGACGCTCCACAGTTACAAATTTGCTCATTTACGAATCTTACATAGCCAATGCCGTTTCCAGGGGAAAATAAGTCAATTCAGTCTACACCGACTTTTCAAAAGCGTTTGATAAACTAAATCATTCAGTACTCCTTTTAAAGCTGAGCAAATTTGGTATCGTTGACCCTATGCTGTCCTGGTTTCGTTCATATTTATACAATCGATGTCAAATTGTTCATGTTAATGGTGGGTACTCAACAGAAATGCATGCCACTTCTGGAGTACCACAAGGTTCACACCTGGGACCACTATTGTTTAACATATTTATGAACGATGCTGTAGATGTCTTTGAATTTTGTGAAGTCTTACTGTTTGCGGATGATGCAAAGATGTTCTCTACAATCGAGAGCAACGATTGCATCTTAAAATTTCAGAGGGATTTAGACAACTTTTCTTGTTGGTGCAACTCGAATAAACTAAGCCTTAACACTAACAAATGTTCTCACATATGTTTTAATAGGAAAAAAAAACCATTGGAATGCAACCTTTATCTAAATGGGCTAATTCTAAATACAGTTTCAAGCATCCGCGATCTAGGGATTATATTCGAGTCTAATCTGTCATTTGATCTTCATATACAGGGCATATGTAGCAAAGCACTAAAATGTTTAGGTTTTATTAAAAGACACACTAAAGATTTCTTCGATTTGAGCTGCCTCAAAATACTTTTTAATTCATTGGTGAGATCTCATCTTGAATATGCGTCGAATATTTGGTCACCATATTCCAAGTGCCATATTGACAGGATTGAGCGAATTCAAAAGAAATTTTTAACTTACGTGTCTTTTAAAATGGGAATACCAAAAGAGCAAAAAGATTATATATTTTTACAGAACTCACTAAATTTGCGCACTTTGGCGGAAAGGCGGATTAACAGCGATATTTTATTGATGTACAAAATCATTAATAATATTATTGATAGTCCTGACCTTATTGCACTCGTATCCTTTTATGTACCAGCTAGACCACTTAGAAACAGTCGCACTTTTCACACAAAGTCTTATAAAACCAATTTTTGCACTAATCACGCAATTAACCGTATTTCGCGTAATGCTAACACGACGTCAATCGATTTATTCAACTGTTCGCTCTTGAGCCTTAAAAAGCGCTTGTAGTTTGTTTTTGTTTGATTGCTGTTTTACACTTTTTTGTTGTTGTTTACATTTCTGCTTCGTCTCGTTTTTTGTCTTGTTTGTGTATTGTGTATTTTTATCTTTATCTTTGTGTTTTTTACATTTTATATTTATATTTAAATTATTTTGTACCTTACATGTATCCTCTTGGGCAAGTCCCGTAATTAAATTTAAAAAAAAAATTAAATTAAAATCTAGAACTAAATTATAAAATTTAAAGTCTCTTAAAGTCTAATTTTAAAAGTAGAACTAAAGTGAAAAATTTAAAGTCTCTTAAAATCTAATTTTAAAAGTAGAACTAAAGTGAAAAATTTAAAGTCTCTTAAAATCTAATTTTAAAAAGTAGAACTAAAATTATAAAATTTAAAGTCTCTTAGAACCTAATTTTAAATGTAAAAGTAGCAATTTTACAAATATTGCATGCCGCACTCAGGGAAGTTGTAAGGCGGGACAGTAAAAAAGAAAAAAAAAAGAAAAAATGCGAGAATTTTAAATAATAGGTTTGTTTATTGTTGTGTAAAATTTAAAGAAAAAAAACAAATATATATAAACTACCACCCGCACCGACGAGCCGGACAGTGGGGCAAGTGGCCCAAACGGTGGTTCGCCGGAACCCGGTTGTACCGGAGGCCTACCGACCGCCGATACAAGTCAGAGAGGTAGCCCTCCCGACAAGGGCAAACCAGTGGACGCACACATCACACGCAGTGCGGCGTCGGCACATCCAACCGGCTGCCCTGGGGGACGGAAAGAACCTCCGCGGCCCCATCCGGACAAAGCTCTTGAAAGAGAGCGACGAGTTCATCCAATCCCTCTAGTGAGTCGGCGCGGGAAATCATCTGCCAAGTGAAAACATATAAAAAAAACATTAAAACTTACTTGGTGGCGGGTAGTTGTAGAAAATCCAAAGTAATAATGATAAACGGAACACCGAAACCGCCGCTTAAAAGCACAAAAAGTTGCAAAACTTGCAAGAAAATCGGTGTCACAAGCGAGCAATTGTACAATAAATTTATTACAACTAATCATAAAATGTAAAACATGTAGAATTAAACATATTTTTTATCAATGTAATCAAAATTTAACATGTAATAATAATTTTATTGACCAGATTATGGTCGGCCCACCTAACTTCCGGGATGACTGGGGCCACCCCGCAGAAATTAATGCAGGAGTATTTTGGAGGCCGCTGCCCCAAACAGTAGGATATGAAGCAACCATCCCTCTGATCTATACAAGACCATGGAGACTAGCAAACCCAACCCCAGCCGATGAAGGATCACATATAATCTTACAAGGATGTCACACGACACCAAATAGCCCAATGTTTTTACCGCTACAACAAATCCAAAACCTAGCAATAACATTTCAAGAAACATACACAAATCTACAAGCAGAATGGCAAGAAGACGGAGAATTGAGGGGAAAAAACATGAAGAATAGAAACAAACGCGCTTTAGAGTTTGTTGGAGACGGACAAGCTTGGTGTTGCGGAGTCGGGACCCAGCACAAACTAGACATGTTCCACACAAGCCAAGAAGACCTAGAAGACCAGGTGAAGCGACTTCATCAAGGACTATTAAACACCATTAAAAACATAGGAAAAACATCAAGGGACTTCGAAGAATACTCAAACAAATCAACACAGGCCATACATGTGATGGAACACAGAATGCACGAAATCGAGAGATTCACAAACGGGATAGTTCGATAACTACAGTACAAGCAAAACGCAGATGAGACCAAAACAATGGCAGCATACTATAACAGCTATAGCAAACTGAAACGAATCATTATCTTGTTTCACATGGTAAACCGAAACGAAATCTTGATGTCATGCAAACAACCCCAAATTCCCACGGCAGTATTATCATCTAAAACACTCATAGCAGATCTAAGAAGGCTACAGAAGCAGCTGACTGAAGCCGACCAAGATATTGCGATACCAATTAAGGACATCAGCCGTTACTATCAACTACCCCTATGTGACTGCGCCTATACGGAAGAAGAACTGATGATCAACATCCGAATACCAATTACACAAAAGGCCCAGAAATGGAAAGTGTTCGAACTCATAACGTTCCTCTTCGCATGGCATAATCAGACATGCCGCATACCACACGAAAGTTTGTACCTAGCAGCATCAACTACAAACAACAGGATAAGAACGATCTTAGGGGCCGCACTACACCAATGCCGACCATACCATGACATATTATGTTACCTACCCAGATTCTCATCGGAATCCATCCATGGACCAATATGCGCACGCAAATTGTTCTTGGGCGCAACAGTAGAAGAAATTGGAAACCACTGTTCAATGACATGCCACCCTTCGACAGCAATCTCAATCACGGAGGTTCAAGAAGAAAAATAACTCATGGTAGGGGAGAAACAACGATGAAGTGCGGTAACAACATTACAACCCTGTCGAATACCGACGGGCACGCAAGCGCAATCAAAATAAAATTGCCTTGCCACTGCAAACTAGCAATGAAGAACGAAGTGATCATCCCCGAAAGATTTCCCTGCAACCCAGATGTAGAAGGAAAAACCCATATAGTGAGACTCTTACCAGCCATGTGGTCAAAACTAAAAACATTAGAACTAAAACCATCCAATAGTCAAGAAAATTTACGATATAAGGAAGTAGCAGAATGCTTAATCACAAATTGGACCTTAGAAGTACCCCATCTAAACTTGACCAGCCAGAAGGAAGATTTGAAGACGATGTTAGAAGAAATACAAGTGAGGTCCTCAACCACCTCATACGGAAAGAAATATAGTTGGCATAGCGATTCCACCTTTCTGATATAAAACATCATCCTGTCAATCGGATTCGCATACCTACTATTTAACCGGAACCCAGCAGGAATGTTATTGGTACCAACACACGGATAAACGCAGAAGAAACAGAAATCACAGCCCATCACGAAGGACTACTAGGAGCATTAATCACCGCCTTGGTGATTTTTATCTTGTATGTAATAATAAGATCAGGAATAGCCATATATCAAACCACAAAAAGGAGACGAACAGCACGAGTAAATGAAAAAAGATTAAAAAGGGAGAATAAATTAGAAGAAGTATTAATAAGTAGAAGAAGAGGATATAAAAAGAGGACCATCATTCAGATGGGGTTAGTTGGGTATAGAGTCAGTTGTTAGTTGGACAGTCAAGAGTTAGTTGGCTAGTTAGTCAATAGAGAGTCAAGAATTACTCTACGGACAGTCAAAGAGTTAATCAACAGATAGTCAGTACTAGAGTCAAGAGTACGTGTGAGGTGAACGCACCTTTATATTGCCGCGTTGTGGATAGGGGCCTTAAGCGAGAACCAACTGTTGACAGAGCTCTCGCTGCAGACTTCACTCTCGAACCCGGGCCTCGTGGCGAACACTGACTAATTTCCTATACGCTGTTTTGCTAGCTTAAATATAAATAAATACTGTTCACGTTTAACCAGTTGTGTTATTCTCCTAATTCAAACGAACCAAGTTACATGGTGCCGAAACCAGAGCTAGCAAAGGAAAAGAAAAGCAAAAGGAAAATATAGAATGGCGGTAAATAACTTACGCTCACCCAAGTCGTTCGTCATAAACCATGAAGGGGAGTTCATAAAGACTGGACCGTATGGCTACAGCAATATTACGAAACGGATATTACGAAACGGCCACCCAACTAAATACGAAGACGCAAGACATCCAAATCGCTACATTCATGACATGCGTGGGTGCAGACGCAATTGCACTATATGGATCGCTACCGGAACCACTCCTAGGAGTCAACCAAGAACTTACCGTTGAAATGGTAAAACAGCGATTCACGGATCATTTTGAGCCGAAGGTGAATATAACATTTGAACGTTACAAATACCACAATTTGAAACAGAACGTCGGCGAAAGAGTAGACGAATACGTGGGTCGATTGAGGTTGCAAGCAAAGAGGTGCAATTTCCAACACCTAATTAATGAACTAATCAGAGACCAACTGGTGGTTGGATTGAACAATGAAGACGTGCGTAAAATTCTATTGTCCGAAGACCTAGCGTTAGACGCCGCCATTTCAAAGGCTCAAGCTAGCGAATTAGCAACGAAACAATTACAGGAAATGCAGCAATCTACGCCAATGAAGGTGGAAGCGGTTAGACAGAAGGGTAAACCGTTATATAATAAACGTAATTCTGAAACATTTAATTGCAAAAAGTGTGGCAGGATTCATGGCTGGCGTGAATGTCCAGCTTATAGCTACCGATGTACAAAATGCAATCAAGTGAACCATTGGGAGAAATGTTGTCCAAGCGCTCTAAGGTTGTAATGAAGTTAGGCTTCATTTGGAGCCTTCAGCGACGGAGTGGGGAGTTAAAAAGTGTGACTGGCGAACCGGGGTCTGAGCGCGTTCGTTCCTAAGTGAGAGTCGATTGAGTTGTGAGAGTCGATTGAGTTCGAGTGACTGTTTTGCTTTTGGGTTTTTCGCTGCGAGTTAGATAAAATTAAGGTATTTACGGGTTTTATAAGCGGGTAGTATTTAAGGGAATAGTCCGGGTTTTGTCTGTCCGGGATTTCGGAGTTTTCTCCTCAAAACGTGTGTCACGCTGGTTTTGAGGTTAGAATTCCTAAAGGGGTTGTCAGGGGGCCCCAGAAGGGTATTTTAGGGAGCTGTCGCCCACGCGGAGTTTGCGTTGGGTCTCACCGACGTGTGGTTTCGGCTATATCGGGTGATTTGTAAGGTGGTGTAGAGTATTAATATAATTTGTTTTCCAGTTGATGAATAAACCGGCCCAGACGGGATTTATAACTTTCTTGTGCGTTTTATTTAGTTCTCCCGGCACTGCGGTTCCTAATTGAATTCCTGCTATCCTCCACTAGCTACTCGGCCCGGTATCGGGGATATCGGATCGTAGAATCGCACAGCGGCTACTTAGTCGGTGTGCGAATAACAGAGTTAACTGTATAAAATCTGGCGCCCGAGCATTCTAACATCTAAGGGGAGCGCTAGAGCCCCTTCACGGAAAAGGACGTCACAAATTGGCGCCCGAGCAGGGACACTTATCGAAATTAGGAAGTGCATGAACAGGGTTGGGGTTTGTTTATTAGTGGGTGTTTTGTCTGGGTGTGTTGTGTATTGTGGGGTACGTGCGGCCGTGTAGCGTACCATTGGCAGGCGACTACGGCTGTAGTGACGTGGTGGGGCCCCAAATAGCTACAGGGCCGGACTCGCCCATTTGGTGGGCCAACAAAATTTTGACAGGGCCGGACTCGCCCATTTGGTGGGCCAACAAAATTTAGGCAGGACCGGACCCGTCCATTTGGGGGTGCCATAAGCATTTATTTGTGGCGATACAGCTGGACAATTTTGTTGTTGTCGTGCGGTAACTGTTTTTTTTAGGTGTCGGTGAACATGGGGAAGCGACGCAACTCCACGCCCACCCTACAGGTACCAACCACTATGGCCACCACTATGGGCGACACCATCCAGTGGTTGTATGGGCTGCACAAGCCGGCGTTGGTGGCGGAAGCGCTGAAATTCCAGTTAAACACGCAGGGAACAGTGGAGGAGTTGAGACGCCGGATCAGCGTGTATTTGTTGGATGGGATCGTTAGCCCTGCCGTACCACCATCATCGGTGCCGCCAGCGTGGCCAGGTTCTATTGCCAAGACACCTGCCGAGGACGTGGAAGCGCAGCCAGCAACGAAGGAGAACCCCACTATTGTGTCAGGGGGCACCCGGCCTGTTAATTCAGGGGGGTATCGGCCACTGACGTCACAGGTGGTTCGCCAGTGGAATGTCCGTTTTGACGGGAAGTCCGATCCAGCCGCGTTTTTGGAACGGTTGGGTGACATTTGCCGGCTGGACGGGTACGCTGACCCTACTCAGCTAATTCCAGTAATGACGGAACTGTTGGATGGGACAGCGTTATTGTGGTACCGCAATAACGTGGATGAGTGGCAAACGTGGCCCGAGTTCCAGGAAGCTTTCCGGCAACAATTCCTGGGTAGCCATTACGAGATTCGACTCGAAATGGAAATCACCAGCCGAGTCCAACGGTATGGAGAAGCGGGGGCTGATTACATCATCGCCGTACAGACGTTGATGCGACGACATGGAGCCATGAGTAAGGAGCGGCAACTCTACTGGCTACATCGGAATTTACGCCCGGAATACCAGGCGTACATCCGGCCTCAGGACTTCCACACCATAGCAGAGCTGTCGGCGATGGTACGCCAATTCGAGGGTTTGCCGCGGCCCAGCACCAGCTCTTACGGACCCACAGTCCGTACTGGCTCCCCCACCCCGCGCAGTGCGTCTCCTTCGCGTTTGGAAGGAAATACCGGGAACGGTGCACGAAGGGTCGCGTTCCAAACTCCGATGACGTGCTGGCAGTGTGGAGAATCTGGGCATATGCGGTCGGAGTGCCGCAGCCCCCGTAAACTGGTTTGTGGCCGATGTGGCCGGGAAGGGGTATTGGCTCGCGACTGCGGATGTCGGTCGGAAAACCAATAGGGAACGATTCGACAGGGCGAATCGAACCGTTCCCGGCGTCTTGCCCATCCTCGGCCGCCATGCACACGGATCCCCGGTTGTTTGTGCACACGCACATTGAAGGTCAAGAATTCTTGGCCCTACTCGACACCGGTTCTGTGTTCTCGTATATCAGCGCAACGGTGGTACAGCGCTGCCCCAACTTGGTGATGCGGCCCGTGGGTCATTCGGTGCGGTTGGCCAACGGCAACGTCATCGTCGCGCAAGGGGTTTACGACGCGAAGATGGTGGTTGGTGCTAGGGAGTGTCAACAATCGTTTCGGTTGTTACCGGAATTGGCTAACGACATCATTTTCGGGATGGACTTCATTGTGATGCATCCGCAACTGCTTTGTCGGAAGTTGGGGGTCGACTTACGCATATCGCCCCCCCAATCTGAGACTCCCGCCGTCATGGATATGGCTCCTCAAGCGAGCGCGCTAACCGGTGCGGAACAGGGGTGTTTGGAGCGTTTCCTCCGGGAGGAATTGCCTCGTTTCGAGCGAGTGGCCGGTACGACCCAGATGGTGACTCACGCGATACGACTGGTCAATACTGCTCCGATCAAGCAGAGGTATCGCCCGCAGAACCCACGTATGCAGGCCGTGATCGACGAGGAAGTCGACGAAATGCTGCGGCAGGGTGTCATTGAACCGTCCAAAAGTCCATGGAGTTCGCCGGTGGTTATCGTCAAGAAAAAGGATGGTAAGCCCCGGTTTTGCATTGATTTCAGGAAAGTCAATGAAGTGACCCAGAAGGATGCGTACCCCTTACCATATATCCAGGCTATTTTGGACAAGCTCAGGGGAGCTAGGTACATTTCCAGTCTGGACCTTAAGCAGGGTTACTGGCAGATCCCATTAGCCCCTGCCAGCAAGCCCATCACTGCTTTTACCGTACCGGGACGCGGCCTGTTCCAGTTTCGCGTTATGCCGTTTGGTTTGCATTCGGCGCCCGCTACATTTCAGCGGCTGTTGGATCAAATCTTGGGTCCGGAGATGGAACATCGTGCGCTGGCGTACCTCGACGACATCATTGTCTTGGGTAAAACCCTGGACGAGCATTTGGGCAACTTGGCGGAGGTGTTTCGCCGATTGAGAGCGGCAAACCTGCGCCTGAACCCCGAGAAGTGCAAGTTTGGTCAGCGGTCGGTGAAGTATTTGGGTCACGTGGTTACAGAAGCGGGAATCCACACCGATCCTGACAAGGTCACCGCCATTCAGGAGATTCCGGCTCCACACAATGTGAAGAGTTTGCGGCGATTTTTGGGCGTCGTATCCTGGTATCGTCGGTTCATTCCAGAGTTCTCCACCATAGTGGCGCCATTGAACCTACTACTTAAGAAGAGTCAACGGTGGCAGTGGGCCGACTCACAAAATACCGCGTTCATCCGGTTGAAGCAGTGTTTGACTCAAGCACCCGTATTAATTTGTTCGGGGCCATGGGATACTGTTAGTACGGATCTGATTGGTCCGCTGCCTAAGTCGACCAAAGGTAATCGGTTTATCGTGATCTTCCAAGATAGGTTTACAAAATGGGTACAGTTTCGTGCCCTTAGAACTGCCACCGCCCGGAACGTTACCCAGGCGTTGTTCGAAGAGGTTATCTGTCGGTTCGGCTGTCCGAGAACCGTTTTGAGCGATAATGGGGCTCAGTTTACCAGTCGGTTATTTAAGGAGATGGTCAAGACGTCTGGTAGCCAACACCGCTACACGCCACCATACACACCGCAGGCAAATCCCGTGGAACGAGACAATCGGACGCTGAAAACGATGATCGCGCAGTTTTGCGAAGGCGACCATCGACGGTGGGACGTGTACCTACCGGACTTCATGCTGGCGTTGAACAGTTCCAAGCACGAATCTACGGGCTTTACTCCCGCGATGTTGAATTTTGGCCGTGAGTTGCAACTACCCAGCGCGATAGAACGCGGGGATGTCGATCTCGGGAGCGACGTGCCGGAAGATGGGCCCGCACACCTAGACCGGCTGGGGAAACTACGGGAGACGTACGAGCTAGTGCGATTAAAATTGGGTCGGGCCTTTGATTCCCAGAGTCGATATTATAATCTTCGGCGACGCGAATGGAGATGTCACGTTGGGGATAGGGTCATGAAGGTGGAGCATCATTTGTCGTCGGCGGTCGATGGCTTTGCCGCTAAGCTAGCGCCAAAGTATTCGGGTCCTTACACCATTACACGGGTGCGCTCTCCGGTAGTGTACGACTTGCGCGATGCAGCGGGTAGACGATATACACGGGTGCATGTAAAGGACCTCAAACCGGCGTATGAGGGTGATGTATTGGGGGAATAATGTGTCTGTGACTATGTGTAGGAATGTGTTTGTTTTGTAGGGAGCGTGAAAGTGGGCACGCTGGGGACCGGTATAATTGGGGAACGCTGAATTAATTCGTGTGTTTTAGATGACGAGTTCGGACGAGGACACTTTGGTCCTCTATTGGACGGCCTCCGAGGGGGAAACTGAGGGCGAACCCGAGGAGGTGGAGGAGACTGCACCGGTGGCGGTGGCCGCCTCAGTGGCAGTGGTCGCCCCGCCACCGCCGGTACCGTCAACGGCGGGCAAAGTCGACCCAGAGGCCTGCTGGAGATGTGGCGTATACGGCCACCATCGCCGGGATTGCCCCAGCCCACGACCGGAGGGGCGGCCGAGTTGTTCCGCGTGCGGCCGGCCGGGCATGAGCCTGCTCTGCCACTGTGCCAGGGGACGGAGGCTGAGGACCCGCGCCGCGGCTCGCGAGCACGCTCATTCCGAGCTGTTCCGCGAGTCGTTCGAGGTCGTGGAGGGGGACCTGCGCCAGGCGTGCTGGCAGTGCGGCGGTTTTGACCACCTCCGCCGGGACTGCCCGAACCCGTTCCGGGCGTTCTGCTCCCGGTGTGGGCGCGTCGGGACCCTGTCCCGTGACTGTCGGTGTCCGCCGCTTCGCTGGAACTGGTACGTAGGCGTCGACGTTTTTTATTCGGTGGCCCCGCAAACTTCGGGGGAGTTTTAGTTTAAAGAAGGGGGGGGTGTAATGAAGTTAGGCTTCATTTGGAGCCTTCAGCGACGGAGTGGGGAGTTAAAAAGTGTGACTGGCGAACCGGGGTCTGAGCGCGTTCGTTCCTAAGTGAGAGTCGATTGAGTTGTGAGAGTCGATTGAGTTCGAGTGACTGTTTTGCTTTTGGGTTTTTCGCTGCGAGTTAGATAAAATTAAGGTATTTACGGGTTTTATAAGCGGGTAGTATTTAAGGGAATAGTCCGGGTTTTGTCTGTCCGGGATTTCGGAGTTTTCTCCTCAAAACGTGTGTCACGCTGGTTTTGAGGTTAGAATTCCTAAAGGGGTTGTCAGGGGGCCCCAGAAGGGTATTTTAGGGAGCTGTCGCCCACGCGGAGTTTGCGTTGGGTCTCACCGACGTGTGGTTTCGGCTATATCGGGTGATTTGTAAGGTGGTGTAGAGTATTAATATAATTTGTTTTCCAGTTGATGAATAAACCGGCCCAGACGGGATTTATAACTTTCTTGTGCGTTTTATTTAGTTCTCCCGGCACTGCGGTTCCTAATTGAATTCCTGCTATCCTCCACTAGCTACTCGGCCCGGTATCGGGGATATCGGATCGTAGAATCGCACAGCGGCTACTTAGTCGGTGTGCGAATAACAGAGTTAACTGTATAAAATCTGGCGCCCGAGCATTCTAACATCTAAGGGGAGCGCTAGAGCCCCTTCACGGAAAAGGACGTCACAAGGTCAAATGAAGAATCGAGTCGTAGCAGTAGAACCAGACTTATAAATCAAGTAAACGAATCAAGTGATTCGGAAGAAGAATTGTACGTTGGAACCGTAGGAAGGCAAACGAATCGCAGGCAAGACTGGACAACAATGGTGTCAATAAATCAAATAATTGTCAGCATGAAACTGGACACGGGAGCCCAATGCAACGTCATGTCAAAGCAGGATGTCGAACGACTTGGTTTAGAATTAACGCAGTTGAGTACAAAAAATTTGCTATCGTTTAGCAAGCATCAGTTGAAAGTGGTGGGAGAAGTTATACCGAGGTGCAAGGTCAACAACAAATGGGCAAGAATTGTTTTCAAGGTCGTCACGGAAAAAGTAGATCCAATATTGGGCGCTAATGCCTGTGCTAAACTGGCGTTAGTAAAACGAGTGAACACAGTAAACGAAAACAATGACTCAATCTATGAAGGACTTGGTAGAATGATAGACTTTGTGTACGACATCGAACTAATCGAGAATCCGAATTTCAAGATATTCCCGCCCAGAAGAATTCCGTATCAAATTCGTGACGAAGTCAAAAGAGAACTTGATAGAATGGTGAAACTAAAGGTGATAATACCTACGGAAGAAGCAACTCCTGCCGTTTCACCAATGGTGATCGCATCAAGAAATAATAAATTAAGGATTTGCATTGATCTTACTCAAGTGAACAAAAATATTTTAAGACGACACCATCCATTAAAAACAGTCGAAGAAATTGCCACCAAACTACATTCTGCTAAGTTTTTCACACTCCTAGATTGCAACAAAGGATTCTGGCAAGTACCGGTTACCAAAAGAACGGAGAAGTACCTAACGTTTTCAACTCCATGGGGACGATATTCGTGCAAGCGTTTACCTTTCGGGTTAGCGTCTGCACCAGAAGTTTTCCAGGCCCAAATGCAGACGGTGTTGAAAGGAATTGACAACTTGGAAGTTGCGATAGACATGTTAATTTACGGATCGACCTTGGAAAAAGTGAACGCCACAACAGAGCAAGTACTAAACAACTTAAAGCTAGCCGGAATGACACTCAACAAGGACAAATGCAAGTACAATCAAAAGCAGATCAAATTCTTAGGCCACATATTTTCTGAAAAAGGAATGGAAATAGACTCCGAAAAAATAGGCGCTATTCTTCGCCTGAAAGACCCTGCTAATAAGAAAGACCTCCAAAGATTAATTGGTAAATTTACATATTTAAGTAAATATATACCTAACTATTTGTCGGAAACAGAAATTCTGCGAAAGCTTTTGGAAAATAAGGAAGAGTGGCACTGGGGAGAAGATGAAAATAGAGCTTTAAACAAGTTGAAAGATATCATCACGAAACCACCCGTGTTAAAGCTCTATAATGTTAACGAGGAAGTTAAGCTTCAAGTCGATGCAAGCTCCACAGCAGTCGGGGCAGCGCTCCTACAAAACAACCAGCCAGTAGCATATGCATCCAAAGCATTAACCAGCAGTCAGAAAAATTATCCACAGATCGAAAAAGAAGCCTACGCCATTCAGTTCGGATGTGAAAAATTTCGAGAGTACATCTGGGGGAAGAAATTGACGATCGAAACCGATCATAAGCCGTTAGAATCTATTTTCAAGAAACCGATTCACGCAACTCCATTACGAGTGCAACGAATAAGCTGCCAAACTGCTTACCTTCGATCCGCACGTCACCTATATCAAGGGAAGTAAAATGTTCCTAGCAGATCCACTAAGCCGTCTTTGTTCAAACGAGGAATCAGTCGAAGACAACGAGTCGGCACTGCAAATTAACTCGATTTTGTCGGTTTCAACAAACGAATTGAAAAGCTTAAAGGACGCAACCAGAAATAGTGTCACGTTGTCAGAACTAAAATCGTACATATCTAATGGTTGGCCAAATAATATCGAAGAAGTCAGCGACCAGGCGCGATTATACTGGACTTTTCGAGAGCAATTGACGTTAGATGATAATCTCATATTCAACATTGAGAAGATCGTAGTCCCGCAATCATTAAGACTAGATATGATGAAATTTATTCACGGAGGACACTTCGGTTTAGAGAAATGCTTAAAGAGAGCACGACAGGTATTATTTTGGCCAGAAATGTCAAGAGACATAAAAAACTTTATGGCACAATGTAACACATGTCAAACCCTGCAAAGGAACAACATCAAAGAATCGATTCTGCCTACCGAACTACCGGAATATCCCTTTGAAATAGTAGCAACCGACTTATTTCATTTTCAAGATGACGAATACATTGTTTTGACGGACAGTTACTCCGGATTTATCGAATATCAATTATTAAAGAATACTACAACCGCCGAGGTAATACAATTCTTAAAAGGGGTTTTTTCTACCCATGGAATTCCACGAAAGTTGTATTCCGATAATGGGCCACAATATACATCAATGGAATTTAAAAACTTTACCGAAACGTGGAAGTTTGACCATGTAACGAGTAGTCCATACCACCCGAGAGGTAATGGCTTAGCCGAAAGAGCAGTCCAGACTATAAAAAACATCTTAAAGAAATGTGCAAAGGAAAAATCAGACGTTCGTCTGGCATTACTTAATCATAGGAACCTTCCTCGAGCGGATATGGGATCACCGGCACAACGTTTGTACAGTCGAAATTTAAGAAGCCTTATTCCAATGGCAGCAAGAGAATTGGAACCAAAGGAGTTTAAAAAGGTCACCAACCAGCTAGGAAGTTGCAGACTAAAACAAAATAAACTAGCCAGCACAAATGCCAGAGGAGAGGTACTTTTTGACAGAGGAGATAAAGTAATGACCAAAACTAGCCAGCAACAAACGTGGCAACCCGCCATAGTCACCAAAATCATTCATCCACGGTCAATCGAGATAACGGGTTCAAACGAAAAAACGTATCGTCGAAACACGCACGATGTAAAGAAAACCGAAGCTACGTTTCCAGAAAATAACGTTCGGGACCCATACTTTGTGGCTTCCAATGTTGGAAACCAATCCAAACTCACCTCTGAGAGGCAAGAAGAAATATCAGAGAACGAACCAACATTACCGGCCACAATCCACGTCGGTACCACGCCAATTAAAACCAGAAGCGGACGAGTGGTGAAACCACCCAACAGGTTGGACCTGTAACTAAAAAGGGGAGATGTGAGGTGAACGCACCTTTATATTGCCGCGTTGTGGATAGGGGCCTTAAGCGAGAACCAACTGTTGACAGAGCTCTCGCTGCAGACTTCACTCTCGACCCCGGGCCTCGTGGCGAACACTGACTAATTTCCTATACGCTGTTTTGCTAGCTTAAATATAAATAAATACTGTTCACGTTTAACCAGTTGTGTTATTCTCCTAATTCAAACGAACCAAGTTACAGTACGGTCGATAATAAAGTGAATAGTTGACGGTCCATAAAAGTGTACATCAACTGGATCCCTCGAGGACAATGTTCTCCTGTACGTACGGCCTAGACTGCGGAGTGCTGATTGTAATTTTGTAAGTTAAATTTAAAATAAACAAATGTCAAGCAAAACCGATTGCATTTTAATAATGAGCGACGATAAGAGAGATGCGCGAGTCAAAATCACAGTAAGTCTAAGCCCTTTATATTAGCCCGAACTACCGAGCTAACCCCCTCACGACCCCCAAGACGTGACAATATTTACAGACATATTTTTGGTTCTTAATTTTTATTTTTATTTTTTTTTTGCTTAATTTTTAATGTTTTTGAAATAAATTTTCTTTTATGTTGTTTAGTTTATTATAATAAAATGTATTTTCTTCAATATAAAGTCTACCTTTACTACTTACCTACAACGACTACGTATTGCTCTGAATTTAATAGTAAATTGGTGCAAAAATTACAAGTTCAAATAATAATGACAGAACGTGAGAATAATATGAACATAAATATCACGATGAACGTTAGAACTACGACGCCACTAATCAAACGATGATCGTGACAGTAGTCACAGCGTTATTTCTAAGTGAAGAGTGATTTTCAAGTAAATTTGTAGTTCTGTTTTATGAAAAACGATTACGATATATACGTAATGGGAGACGAACTATTTGTAACGTGGAAAATGAGATTAATGATTTCCCACGTTGACAAAGGGTTGGGTAGAGGGGATTGGTTAAGTTAAGTACCCGCAGCTCAGTTGGTGAGTGTTGTGCGATAGCGTTAGTCGCTTTACAAATTCAACACAGAATACGACAATTCCGAACGTGCTAACGGAATCACCGAAATGACATGAAAGTACCAGACCGCGTGTCTATCGTGGTTCTGCAAGTTGCAACTCACTTAATTCCACAAACTACAGCCCACTTATCTTAGTATATGACGGGATGAGACGGTGAAGACGTGTCGTAGGCTTCCTTAAACGTCGCCACTAGTGTACGATGCCATCCAATACTAGAGAGACAGGACCAGCAACCAAATGCAGTCAAACGGCACTAGCCAATGATAGTCCGCCACAGCATAGCCCTTGTCCAACGTTAGTGGTAAATGAGCAGCAGTCCTGGACCAGCCAAATCAAAGAAAAACGGCCAAGCCAAAGAACACGGCAGCCAAACCAGGCAAAACAGCAACTGACGACAACTGCGTCGAGCAGCCAAGTATCGAGATAAAAGATAACATAATTAGCCAAGTAAAATAAAAGAGGTTAAAATGACTCATCCGAGCACGTGCTCAAAAAAATCGACCAGTCAAGTCGTTATTTCGAAGTCACCAAACCAATACAAAAAAATATGCCCACCAGGTCTTACATCCACTTGGATAACTAGGATTGGGGTGCTTCGACGACTGCCTTAAATCAGTCCCTCAAAATCCGCACAAAATGCGTGTTAACGGTTCAGCGACCAAAATGAGAAAAAGGCTGAATTCAACCGGATCTGCAACGAACACGTGACCCAGAAAATACGTCGCGAAAATTAGGGACATTGCGATTTGCAGTGCTGACCACCTTGACCTTTAACACCGTGTAGCGCAATGACCTATAACCGGTACAGCTGACAGTTCATAACAACAACAACAAAGTGCCATCCACCAACTCCAGAAGATTAAAAGTTTGCGTCACAATTTATCCAACGAGGACCAATCGTCTTGATGACAGAAGCATAGGTAAGTTGTCGTTGTGTGTTACTAATAGAATTCAGCCACTAATTGATATTCCTAACCCTACAAAATACCATAACAAACTCTCGCAATTAACCACGGCTATTTTCAGGCACTTCCCCAACTAAGCCAAACCAACAAGACACAGGTAGAGACCAGGATTTACCTAAACTTACCAGATTACCACGGAACCAAGTACTAATTATACCATTTCAGCTAGATGAAAAAAACGAACCGTAACATATTATTTTTTTAATTCGAAAGACAACAAACCCGTTAAAAGGTAAAAATAATACATATGAATGCGTCAGTTATTAATTACCTATTTAAAGTGTAAAAAAAATATTTTTAAGGTCTTCACAATGCAGTGATCGGTGGAAACGGTAAAAATACCCAGCAAACACACATATATATGTTATGTACCTGTGACGGCACAATAAAAGAACAATGTTATAGTCCATTGTTATATCTTTAATACATAAATATTCCTAAAACTGATACATATCTGACAAATCACTATTATTATATTAATGCTACATCATGTTACATTACAATATGTATCTAATACATATTCATGTAATGTATTTGATATGATAATTGTTATTATATTAAATACATAATAAGAATATAATTGCTAGATACATAAAACAAAAATATAACATATATATAAGATTCATGATATAAATTATATATAAACAAAATTACGTAACGCGTACTAATATAAATAAACATTAATACTGGCTTATTTTCTAAAATGTACAATATTGTCAAATATGAATTTATTTAATTTTACACACATTACCAATTTTAGCAAACAAATATTTACAAACTTATATATTTCTTACAGAGCTTACAGAATTTGCTTATATTTTTGTTAATGTATTAATTAAACATCGAGTTAAACATAGTATGAAATATTTCTTAATTCAAATTGTGTTTAGTTTAATAAATATAAAATTATTACATATACAATGTCAAATTATATTTAATGTATAACAAAAAGGTTGCATTTACTTGCTGCAAATTAAATATCCCGCGAACAATATTTTGTTTGTGTGCCGCCCGAATTAAGCCGATTGCCCCGTAAAACTAACGAGTAGATTGTGCGCGCACACCACCAGCTTGTTGAACAAGAAGGAGGACCACTAGTTGTATGATCAGAACAGCTGGCCATTTTTAGTTTTTATTTGATAAAATCGGCCATTGTTCCTTATATGTTCTGTGGTTTATAGTTTCTGTGCACGTGTGACTGTTGGACAAGTTGAATATGGACAAATTGAACAGTAAAACGTAAGTGAAAATCATTAGTAAATTAATTTATATAGAATTGTCACGCAGATATAATTTATATTTATTGCAAATTTATTACGTTAATTATCATTAATAACTTTTGTTATGTACTTATTTATTAACAAAATATGCGATTGTTAAAATATAAAATTAATTATAGTTCAAAAAACGCATATTAACGCTTTAATGAGTATTAATACTCATTAAAGCTCATACATATTTTAGTAGGTTAGGATAAATTGGCGCGAAATTGTGTAGCTTGTGCAACTGTGTACCGTGAAAATACATTTAGCTGCGGTTGTATTAATTTTTATTAGCATATTCTTGATATTCTCAATCATAGAAATGGATCGCAAACGAAAACCTTTTTGTGATTTATCATATCGCCAAAAAAAAAGAATTTTAATTAACGAAGATACTTTAAAGTCTAGTCAAATTTATAACAATAAAACTGAATCATTGACAAACAATATTGCTAGTACAAGTGCTTCAAAGTGTGATAGTATTAACAAAAATAATTCGCCAAATACTACAGAACATTATTTGTTGTCTGATACAAGTGCTAAATTTAATAGTGACCTCGATAGTGACGATTCTTCAGACAAATTGATTCAAGATGTAGACAATAATATTTTATTGAATAATTGTAATTTTACTAAGTCTTCGTCAGAAAGTGAAAGTGATACAGAATCAGCAACGGCTGAATCGGCAACGGCTGAAACTGAAGACATATTTAAAACAAATTTTTTTAAAAATGATTTGTGCGAATGGATCATTAAGCATAATATTTCTCATTCTGCCGTAAATGAATTACTTTTAATTATTAATAAACATAATGTTAGCACTTCAATATTACCAAAAGACGTTAGAACGTTAATGGCGACTCCTAGAAATGTTTGTAACGTTATTGACGTTAATCCAGGAAAATTAGTTTATTTTAGTGTTAATGCGGCTTTACAGCAAATATTTTGCGATACTGACGTTAAGGATATAAGTGAAATAAAAATAAATATAAACATAGATGGCTTACCACTATCTAAAAGTTCAGCTAGTCAATTTTGGCCCATACTAGGTTGTCTATCAAATAATTATGATAGTTTCCCTTTTTTGATTGCTTTATATCATGGTTTAAAGAAACCTACTGATATTAATGATTTTTTATCATTATTTTGCAAAGAAATGGAAAAGCTAGATCGCGAGGGAGGGGTTTTAATTAAAAATTATCGAATAAGTGTTAAAATTAATTGCATTATTTGTGATGCACCGGCCAGATCTTTCGTTGCAGGCACAATAAATTTTAACGGCTTTTATGGATGCTCAAAATGTACAGCAAGGGGATTTTATATTGATAATAAAGTAACATATCCTGAGGTTAGGTGTGAGTTAAGAACAGATGCATCTTTTAAAATGAGGCTGAAGCCACAACATCATAAATGTTTTTCTAATTTGGAAAACCTAAATGTTGGAATGGTCACTCAATACGTTAGATTATATGCATTTAGTTTGTCTTGGTGTGATGAAAAAACTAATACAGATTTGGGTACGAGGACCAAAATCTGAAAGATTTTCTAAAAATGAATTAGCTGAAACATCCAAACATTTAATTTCCATCAGAAAATTAATAACTACAGAATTTGCCCGAAAACCCCGAAGCTTATGTGCTATAGATCGATGGAAAGCAACAGAATTGCGACAATTTTTGCTTTATACGGGCCCACTTGTGCTTAAAAAATACTTAAGGGCAAATTTGTATCAAAATTTTTTGTGTTTATCTGTTGGAATACGTATATTAAGTGACAAAGATTTGTGTGTTGGTTTAAATGAATTTGCCAAAAAATTGTTAATTTTTTTTGTTGAGCAGTACGGTGAACTATACGGACAATCTGCATTGTCCTACAATGTTCATAATTTAATCCATCTTGCAGATGATGTTAAATTACATAGTTCGGTAGATAATTTCAGTGCATTCAAATTTGAAAACTACATGCAAATCATTAAAAAACAAATCAAAAATTCTGGAAAACCATTGCAGCAAATGCACAATAGGTTTTATGAATCGTTTTCCGTGCAAAATAGTGGTAAAAAGCATGTAAAAAGTGAATTTTTTCCTATAAAACATTTAAAAAACGAAACAATATTTAAATTAAAGTATCGATATTTTGAGTTGAAACTAAATAAATATGAAAATTGTTGTCTAACAAAAGATAACCAATACATTTTTATAAATAAGTTCATCTAAAAATCAAATAACTTATTTGTACAAGGAAAAATCCTTAACAGCAAGGAAAATTATTTTGACACACCAATAAAATCAAGTGCATTAAATATAGTTGTTGCTAAAAAAAATGATACAAACGACATTGAAATTAATGCAAATAGTATTAAAAAAAAATGTATATATTATCAAATGGATGAAGAACAATATTTAATTATATTTTTGATTCATTTTTAATTTAATTCATTATTACTTTATTAGTATATTTATATTAGCTATTTTTAATAATTTAATATTAGTTGGTTAATGCAGTGTTAATGTATGTTTTTAAGTATAGCCACAAAATAAATGTATAATTAAATCGATTATTACTGTAATTAAAATAAGTCTTGTTTGTATATAAAAACAAAAAGAAATACCAATTATATCTGTGTAACTTTTTGGTATAATGTCCTTACAATTGATTGTTTTAATCATAATATGTTATGTTTTTCCAAAGGTCAAAATATGCTGTAGTGTTTTTTGTGAAGGAAAACGTTGCTTCGGAGGTTCCCGTCAATTGGCTTTGTGACGAAAACAAATACTGTCTTTGGCCCTCAGAATCAACAAAAGTTAGACTTTTCATGAAGAATCAAAGTTGCCCGCAAAGTGACTG
>OY744570.1:3621014-3702413 GCA_963556235.1 Cryptophagus acutangulus
CTCCAACAAAATATTTTAAGTAAAGCGGTGAAAATTATTGTTGTATCATATTGGCCATCCCAAGCTTGGTATCCTATGTCTACCTCACTATTTCTTGTTTTGACCATCTAGTGTGGCGGTCTATTACCCTGGTAGCAGGGATTTTGTCTGCGAATCCTTCCTAAAAGAGCAATTACTTTCTTCAGCAATAGACATTCTTGAATGATCGATTGCACCATTCACTTTGCGACAATATGATTGACATATTTTGGAGCATCAGTTTCTCAAATCATTGAAATACTCAGCATTCGTTTTAAGGAGGATTCTTCATATAGTACTGTGGGTTAACGTTCGTATTAAATGCACATAGTACTCGGTAACAGAGTTTATTGAAATTTCTTACAACAATACATAAATATATACTCACAAAAATAATAGTAATAACGGCGGCGATGTACGCGGACTGTTACGTCGAAGATTGAGATGTGTTTGGGTCAAAGATTTGGTACCCACTGGTTCAATGAGTGAGAAAAGGTAGGCACTTTATAGTTAAAGTGCGGGTGCCTGATAAATGTGTAGGGCGAGGAAAAGTACATTGCCATTGCGGATTTTGGGTTTTTCTGAGACACATTTCCCAGGGTCTCATTTGCACATGGGGTCCTGAGAAATGCAAGGTTTATTGTAAGCTAGGAAATTGTGAAAGGAGGCAATAAAAGATTTTATAGGGAAAGTGTTGAAGATGAACGGAGAGTTGGGAAAGTCCGACGTACATTTGCTCAATAATGCCATAATCTTAAAAATACATTTACGATGTATTTTACAATAATGTGTAATATTTGGTTTTCTGTAGTGTGCTCGAATTGTATGTGTGTGAATAAGTGTGTGTGTGTGTGTGTGTGGTAGGTGTACTGCCGCTACAGTACCCCCCTACCAGTAATTTACGTAATCCTTCTATTAGTTAAATCCTGCTTGGTATGGTTCGGTTACACGGACACGTCTTCCGTGACGTGTGACGTTTCCCGAAGTAGAAGGTCCGGGCATCTGGATAGTTGGTGGCTTGTTGTTGTCATCCTGGGTGGTTGGTAACTCATCTGGCGTCCCGCTCTCAGGTGCGTTGACAGTTGGACTATGTGATTCTTCAGCCAATAGGTACGCAGGCTTCAGTCGGTCTATTGAAACCGTGACTTCTTTGTTGTTCTTGGTGATCGTGTACGTTTTTGATCCGCGTCGAATGACGCGATACGGGCCATCGTACGCCATTTGTAGCGGCGCTCTAGGTGCGTCGTGGCGTAAAAAAACATGTTTGGTGGTAGCCAGATCTTTGAAAACAAACGTTTTGCGTTCACCGTGCCTGGAGCCGCTGGTTGGGCGTACGTCTTGGAAATGTTGTCGTAATTCCTTAATGAAGTCGCTGGTATCCGAATTGTGGTTGTTGGTGCGGGATACCAGGAACTCTCCAGGGAGTCTCAGTGTTGCCCCGTATACCAGCTCTGCGGCTGAGGCTTCGATGTCTTCCTTCCAAGCTGTACGAATGCCGAGGAGTACTGTTGAGAGTACTCGCGTCCACTGGCGATTCTCATGGCACTTGATAGCTGCCTTTAGCTGGCGATGAAGTCGTTCTACCATTCCATTGGCCGCTGGGTGATATGCCGTTGTCCTCAGGTGAGTCGTACCTGTCAACCAATTCAGTTGTTTGAACAGGTGCGATTCGAATTGGCGCCCTTGGTCGGTAGTGATACGGAGTGGTGCTCCGAAGCGGCAGATCCAACCATCGTAGAAAGCTCTGGCCACCGTGGCGGCTTCTTGGTCTGGTAGTGCAAATGCCTCTGGCCAACGCGTAAATCTATCGACGCACGTCAGGCAATATCGCCATCCTTCTGATGATGGCATGATGATCAAATCAACGTGGACGTGCTCGAATCTGCTCGACGGGTCGGAAAATTCGCCAACACTTGATTTTACGTGACGTGTCACCTTAGCCTGTCGACACTGTATGCAGACACGAGCCCATAGTCTGCAGTCTTTCTTGACCGACGGCCACACGTAACGCTGGGTTACGAGTTTGACCGTGGTCTTGATTCCTGGGTGCGACAGCTGGTGTATCGCGTTGAACGCAGCTCGTCGGAATGCCTTGAGCAGTATTGGTCGCGCGTTGGGTAAAGAGGCGTCACATGTGATGGTAAAATGAGTTCCTGGTACTGGCACTTGCTGGATCTTCAGTGATGTCTCCCGTCGCAGGAATTTATCAAACCCAGCGTCGTTCTGCTGAGCTGCAGCCAGTGCTGGGAAGTCCAGCGGGGTGTCGATCTCCTCCACACGTGACAAAGCATCAGCCACGGTGTTGTCCTTCCCGGCGATGTGCTGAATGTCAGTGCTGAACTGGCTGATAAAATCGAGATGTCTGGCCTGTCGTGGCGAACTTTTGTCGGTTTTCCTTAGGTTGAAAGCGAAAGTGATTGGCTTGTGGTCTGTATAGATGGTGAACTGCCTAGCCTCGACCATATGCCTGAAGTGTTTAATGGCGAGGTAGATAGCTAGGAGTTCTCGATCGAATGCGCTGTATTTTGATTCTGCTGGACTAAATTTCTTCGAAAAGAACGCTAATGGTTGCCAGTGATCGTCAGACCGTTGTTGCAGCGTTGCGCCGACACCTATGTCGGATGCATCACAAATCAAAGCCAGTGGTGCATCAGGCTTGGGGTGAGCGAGCAGTGTGGCCGCAGCAAGTGCGTCTTTACAGGCGGTGAACGCTTGTTGTGCCACTGGTGTTCATGAAAGCGGTGATTTTCCTTTTATGTTTCCTTGGAGTAAATCGTGGAGCGATGCCTGAGTTTTTGCCGCTCTGGGAATGAATCTCCGATAGAAATTCACGGTACCCAGGAAGCGACGGAGTTGTTCGGCGGTGGTTGGAGCTGGAAATCCAGTGATGGCTTCAACTCGATCTGGTAACGTTTGGGTGCCTTTGCCCGAGACTGAGTAGCCCAGGAAGGACACTTCGGCGGCGCCGAAGACACATTTGGCCGGATTGATGACGACGCCAAACCTTTGGAGTCGTTCGAACAGGCAGCGCAAATGCTCTTGATTTTCAGCTTCTGACGTTGAGGCCACCAGGATATCGTCAATGTACGCATAACAAAAGTCCAAACCTTGGAGCACCTCGTCAATGAAGCGCTGAAAGGTCTGGCCAGCGTTGCGTAGACCGAAGGCCATGTATCGGTATTCAAAGAGGCCAAACGGGGTGGTGATGGCTGTCTTGGCGATATCCTCGGGCGCCATTGGAATTTGGTTGTACGCCCGGACTAAGTCGAGGACTGAGAAGATGGTTTTTCCCCAAAGCGATTGCGAAAAGTCCTGAATGTGCCGGATAGGATAGCGATCGGGAATAGTCCGGGCGTTTAACGCGCGGTAATCTCCGGTCAGACGCACGGCGTTACCTTTCTTGGGCACGATGTGCAATGGCGATGCCCAGCAGCTCTCAGATGGTCGTACGATACCCAATTGTGCCATCGTGGCAAATTCATGCTTGGCGATGGCCAATCGGTCTTGCGCGAGTCGTCGAGGTCTACTAAATGCTGGTGGTCCTGGTGTGGTCCGGATGTGGTGTCTGGTGGAGTGTTTTGGCTCCCGGACTTGCCCGTTTGGTCTTGTGATATCTGCAAATTGTGTAAGCAAATCGCGGTACTTACAGTCTGGCAGAGGCGGTGTTCTGATGGTGTTGACGTTGGTGATGCGAGCCTGCCCACGGGTTTGTATGTTGGTGAGGTGGTCGGAGAGTCGGGCATTTCGCAAGTCGACGAGCAAACCATAGTGCGAAAGAAAATCCGCACCGATGATTGGCTTAGCGACGTCAGCAATAACAAAATTCCAAGGGAACACGCGCCGTAACCCGAGGTTTAGGGTTAGTGTTACGATGCCGTAGGTTGCAATTGAGGTGCCATTTGCCGCTGAGAGTGTGTAGGATGATTTTTCGCGTGACCCGGGAACCATTGTCCTGGGGTACACGCAGAGATCGGCTCCAGTGTCAATGAGAAAGCGTCTCTTGGTGGCGTGGTCGGTGATGAAGAAGCGGCGTGTTGCTGAAGTCGGGCGGGGGTCGCTGGCCGCTTCTAGCGACTGCCCTGGTGGTTTTCCGACTCCGTACATGGTGGTTCGCACTTTTTGGCATCGGCGCCGAACCGCCAATGATACCAACACATACCAGTCCGCGCGGGTGTACGCTCTCGCGGAGCGGATCGCGAACGGGCACGGGAACGCGCGCGGAATCGTTCTTGACCGTTGCGGTTATCCCGAGACGGTGTGTTGAGCGCAGCAACCTCTTGGTGAATCACCGACAGGATCTCCTGCCGTAAGCTAACGGCTAGTTGAGCCATCTTCACGTGAAGCATCGCCTCCTGTGAGTGCACGCTCGTCCCGGCTATCTGATGTGGTCCGTGGGGGCGAGCGTCTGCGATGGCGTCTGCCAGATCAGCGACTTGGTTAAGGGCAGCATCTTTTTGTGTGGCCAAGATTGCCTGAGATTCCGTGGGTAGCCGACTCATCCACAAGGCGCGGATGACACTCTCGGATACCGCGGTTCCACCAAGGTTGCGCAGGTGACGGAGAAACTGGGACGGCTTACGGTCGCCGAGCTCCTCGCACTCTAGCAGACGTTTGGTATTTTGGTCCTGTGTTGCACTGAGTCTTTTAATAAGTTCCCTTTTTAGGGTTCGATACGCGTCCCCCCCGGGGGAATTTACAATAATATAACGTACTTCCGTAGCATACTTCGGGTCAAGAACTCCGAGGACGTAGCCGAACTTAGTTGCATCGGTGGTGACTTTCGCCGCGTCGAAGCTTCGCTCAACCATGCTAAACCAGAGCTCTGGGTCACTCGGTACAAAGGATGGCAGTCTCACGGCAACGCGGTCGATACTCGGGATTGCTCGCGTACCTGTTGTGCCGCTGCGCGTTCATTCGCGAGTGCTTCTTGCTGTTGGCGAAGTTGTTCTTGCTCCGCGTTGAGCCGCTCGCGTTCACGTAGTAGATCAGCATGCATACGTTGTTCGTCTTCGTTCACCATTTTATCACTTGCGGGCACGAAAACACAGAAACACACTATCGCACAGTTTAGTCTCACTCACGGATGAAGTACGGAGTTTTTTTTTTGTCTATTATAATTTTGCTTACGCACGAAACGATAACACACAACAAAATTTTGCGAAATTTTGCAATCACGTCGGGGTCACCAATTTGTGGGTTAACGTTCGTATTAAATGCACGTAGTACTCGGTAACAGAGTTTATTGAAAATTCTTACAACAATACATAAATATATACTCACAAAAATAATAGTAATAAACGGCGGCGATGTACGCGGACTGTTTCGTCGAAGATTGAGATGTGTTTGGGTCAAAGATTTGGTACCCACTGGTTTTGAGTGAGAAAAGGTAGGCACTTTATAGTTGAAGTGCGGGTACCTGATAAATGTGTAGGGCGAGGAAAAGTACATTGCCATTGCGGATTTTGGGTTTTTCTGAGACACATTTCCCAGGGTCTCATTTGCACATGGGGTCCTGAGAAATGCAAGGTTTATTGTAAGCTAGGAAATTGTGAAAGGAGGCAATAAAAGATTTTATAGGGGTGTATAAAAAGTGTTGAAGATGAACGGAGAGTTGGGAAAGTTCGACGAACATTTGCTCGGTAATGCCATAATCTTAAAAATACATTTACGATGTATTTTAAAATAATATGTAATATTTGGTTTTCTGTAGTGTGCTCGAATTGTATTTGTGTGAATAAGTGTGTGTGTGTGTGGTACAGTGGAACACGAGGGCCCGATGTTGGAATGCACGATAAAAATTTCCAGGATATGAATTCATGCTCGAGTGCAGATTCGGCAAGAAAATCGCACCAATAGACTTACAAAAATTGATCAAAATTCAAAAAGTTTTTGTTATTTTTTAATCAAGTTGCAATAGAATTGCGTATCTATGCACCGATTGTTGAAAACAAAATACTGAATCTGTTAAAGTAAAAAATGTCGCGGTTTGGAAAACAGTCAATAGATAAAGCTGTGGAAGATACGGTACCAAACAATACTAAACGAAGCAAATCCTTATTCTGGAGTCAGTTTAATTTTTTTAGTTTACTTTTTTTTTGTATCTAGTTCTAATTAAATTATAATTTACAAAAATATTTATTTTGACATTTGTTTTGAGATAAAAATTTTCACTTGTAATCTCACAAGAGCATGAATTCTATCCGGAAATTTTTTTGAGTGCATTTCAACAACGTATTAATCGGCCCGAGTGGAACACGAGGGCCCGATTACGTTGTTGGAATGCACGATAAAAAAATTCCAGGATATGAATTCATGCTCGAGTGCAGATTCGGTAAGAAAATCGCACCAATACACTTACAAAAATTGATCAGAATTCAAAAAGTTTTTGATATTTTTTAATCAAGTTGCAATAGAATTGCGTATCTATGAGCAACGATTGTTGAAAACAAAATACTAAATCTGTCAAAGTCAAAAATGTCGCGCTTCGGAAAATAGTCATTGAATGCAATTGATAAAGCTGTGGAAGATACGGTACCAAATATTACAAATACGGTACCAAAAAGATACGGTACCAAATAAAACAATTGTGTGTTTTTAATTTGAATCATTAATTTTGTTAGTTTATTTAATTTTTTAGTTCTAATTAAATTATTTATTTTGACATTTGTTTTGACATAATAATTTCCGCTGAAAGTTTCTACTGCTGGGTGTAGTAGGATAAAATTTCCGAAAAATTTTGTTGTTGCCATGGTAATATACTCAAATGCAACGTTTCTATTGGTCGTAAATTAGTATGGTGCGATTTTCACATATAATACCATAAGTGCACAAATTATTTTCAGAATTTTTTTTTAAGCTCACGAATGCATTAGTTGGCGTGGAAATCTGCCCGAGTCGCAGACGAGGGCAGATTTAATGCATGAGTGTAAGCGATAAAAAAATTTCGGAATTAATTTTTGTATGAATGGTATTCGGTAAGAAAATCGCACAACTCTTAATTGATATTATATTTTATAAAATATTTAATAAATTATAATGACATTTTACTACTAGATATTTCCATTCTACATCTATCTTAGTTTTTCATCTATCTTACTCGACTTCCACTTCTGCTTCCATTGGAAACCAACAACAAACTACTTACAATCACTGTGTTTTTAATTTTAATTAGTTTTTCTGATATATTTGTTGGATTCATTTAATGTTACCAATTTTTCCAACACCTTTCATTGTGATATCGGAAATATTTTAAATATTTTCAAAATATTTCCAAAAAATATTGATGTTGATCAATTGTAACTATAGCAACAAGCTTAAATGCGGCCATTCTATTGGTTGCTTAAATAGTTGTGCGATTTTCACATGTAATACCATAAGTGCACAAATTATTTCCAGAAAATTTTTTTAAGCTCACGAATGCATTAGTTGGCGTGGAAATCTGCCCGAGTCGCAGACGAGGGCAGATTTCCTCACGCTAACTAATGCATGAGTGTAAGCGATAAAAAATTTTCGGAATTAATTTTTGTACGAATGGTATTCGGTAAGAAAATCGCACAACTCTTAATTGATGTTATATTTTATAAAATATTTAATAAATTATAATGACATTTTACTACTAGATATTTCCATTCTACATCTATCTTAGTTTTTCATCTATCTTACTCGACTTATTCCACTTTTGCTTCCGTTGGAAACCAACAACAAACTACTTACAATCACTGTGTTTTTAATTTTAATTAGTTTTTTTGATATATTTGTTGGATTCGTTTAATGTTACCAATTTTTCTAATAAATTAATTTTGACAACACCTTTCATTGTGTCATCGGAAATATTTTAAATATTTCCAAAATATTTCCAAAAAATAATGATGTTGATCAATTGTAACTATAGCAACCAGCTTAAATGCGGCCATTCTATTGGTTGCTTAAATAGTTGTGCGATTTTCGCTGAAATTTTCTACTACTTGGTGCAGTAAGATAAAATTTTCGAAAATTTTTTTTGTTACCATGGTAATTTATTCAAATGCAACGTTTCTATCGGTGTAGATTACTTTAAATGAAAAGCAATGTCTTCACAACAGTATATATTTTTTTGGTTATACTATAACATGTTTCGGCTAAATAGCCATTATCAGATAGTAAAAATTTAACAGATTATTATTACAGAGAAATTATTTTTGACAATAAATAAATTATTAATGACATACAAAGGTATAGTGATAAATTAAATAGATTTAAAATAAATTATATAATACTATCAAAAATAAAATTTGTTGAAAAATTTAATTGTTCATTAACGCAATTGGAACAACTTTTATTTTTATAAATTTCAAACATTTCTAATAAATTTAATTTTAAACTTTTGAGACAAATATTAGGACAAATTTTAGTTTTATCTTTGTTTTCAACAAATTTTATTTTTGATAGTATTATATAATTTATTTTAAATTTATTCAATTTATCACTATACCTTTGTATGTCACTATTAATTTATTTATTGTCAAAAATAATTTCTCTGTAATAATAATCTGTTAAATTTTTACTATCTGATGATGGTTATTTAGCCGAAACATGTTATAGTAATACCAAAAAATAAATGTACTGTTGTGAAGACATTGATTTTCATTTAAAGTAATCTATATTTAATTCACACAACATTCGAGATAAATGGATACAATACATAAGTTTCTATTGGTCGTAAATTAGTATGGTGCGATTTTCACTTAAAATCACCGAGTGCTTTTTTTTATCCAAAATAATAAAATAATATTTAATATGTATAGTAGTTATTTTTCAATAAGAATTTCATTGCCATTTTAACGAGAAGACGATACATTTTTTTCAAGCGACAAAAACTAACAAAAATTAAAAAGTTTGTGAATAAATCATATTCGCTCTGCTCCAGAAACAAGTTTTGCACCTTTTCGATGCTCCTGTTCTGCTTCCCTTTTTGCTGTATAGATTTTATTGTACGCCTTACACAATATATGAGCTCTGCTAATTACATAGTAACTAATCACATGTTTGGTCAGCTCTTCTTGGTGATCTGAACATCCTACGAGTGTTATATTTTCTAACATGATATTCTGAACATTGTGCAAGGAAGTATAACAATTTAGTTGTACATGTGCAGTAGTTTTAAGAATTTCCATCTCAATAGCAAACAATAAATTAAACAAATTATCTGAGGGGTACGTCAAGTAGCCCTCAGACAATTTATTTATCATTTCGTCCCTCGGAGAATCGCCTTCAATTTTGGTAGCTGTTGCGTGGCATAATGTGCAAGTTGTCCACTTTTTTATTTTGTACGCAACAAATCCCGAAAAATATGCTTGGACATAGTCGTTTGTTGCAATTGTGTAATAATGGTGGTTATCTCTCACATCATACTCTTTTTCGTTATTTGCTCCCCGTTTGAAAATTTCGTCTAATGTCGTGATCCATTGTTTTTTAGACTCACTTGTGGCTATATCTTGTGATGACAGGATATTTTCAAATAGATCGACGCTCTCAACATTTTAGCCTCTTGGTGGTTTGACGATCGAGTAGAAGCTTAACAACCTATACACTTGGATAAACTGTAACGAGTCCGGATGGTCGCTGGCCCCACTAGCACTTCTTACTATCCCAAAGAAACCCTGCAAAACAATGTATAATTTAATTTTAATAAAATTGTATTTAATATGAATTACCTCTAAAGCGTCATTAAATAGTTATATCCACATTTTTCTGTTAAAAAGGTCATAACTTCAATTACAGTTCTTAAAGTAACTAGTAAACCATGGTATGTACTTGAAGACATAAACCGGAAACCATTCTCCGATGCTTGATCTTGCCAATCCTCCAAATAGTGACGAAAGTCGATGATGGTCTATTAAACATTATAAAATCTATTAAATATTTGCAACTTTTCAATCCATGAAAAATAACACGAATAAAAATATTCTTATTTTGTAACTGTCGGTGTTAAAACTTAATGCATTTTTGGGACATTGCGAGATCATTGCGATAATCACTTTATGAAAACGTTTAATAAAAGTCACAGTTGATTCACAATCATTTAAATCAGCATTTGTTTTTTTGTAGATCTCCATAGCAGTAGAAACTTGCGGTGCATAAAGCTAAAAAAATTTGCATGAAGACTAGAAGCCGTAGTTATAATTAGACAAATAATCTACATACCTGATAGGCCATGCCCACATTCATTTTTTGGAAATATTTAGGCTTTATGTGGTTAGAAGTGAGTTTGAAGGCAATTTTAAGGCCAAAGTTCTTTTTTCCTCCGTCGGACTGTACAACTGCTCTGAAATGTTTCAACTTTACAACGCTGTCGGGTGTCTAAAAACAAATATTAAAATAAAGATAAATTATAACTCAATATAAAAATATCTAGTATAAATACCGAAGTTTCTTCAGAAGCTGTTAAAAAATTTCTAAAATTCTTCCCCAAATGGGAAAAATCGGAGCAGCAGCATAACCGTCGCTGGCCTACCAACTGCGAAATACTGTTGTCGTTGTTACTGGCATGGTCTGTGGAATCATCGTCGATATTAATACTGCAAGGGTGCTCGCAACTGACGTCTGATGATCCTAGCCCAAAGTGCTTCCACATTGTTCTATTCCATGTTGCACCGTCGGTTGTAACAACATCAACAAAAAATCCCGCATTTTCCAGTAATATAATGCACTGTAAAATAAGTTTATGAAGAACTGTGCTACTGGCACATCCCTTAATTAAAAATTCCCCCACCGTTTGCCACCACTTGCCTCGAAAAGGTTGAAACATAAAAACCAAACCATGGTCCCCGCGTACATTTTTTTAATGCTCAGGCGTATAATCACCTAGTTCCGTAAAACGGACAAATTTAAATGTGTCTCTATCAAATGATACCGACTCACTCAGTTTTAATTCATCAACAACCACTTGACTTGAAAATAATAAAATATTATTTAGCTTCAGTATATTTACATAAATCAAAATTTTATATAAACCTTTTTTATCCTCGATATTCATACTTGAAGCTTTAATTGACAAAATTTAAAATAATTTTTCATCAAAGCCGTATAAAGGTTTCAATTTCCTCATGTATTTACATAAGGTTTGAATCGAAGGCAGCGTTCAAATTTTATGATTGTGCAGGTGAAGTTAAGTACGTCGGCTTTTGATACAAATCAAAAGACATTCCATTCCAATAAAACAAGCTTTAATAGCTTCTTGTTGCGGTTTTGGCAAATTTTTTATTGCATCTTCAACAGCACCCTCTGAAGCTTTGGCCCACCGAAATGGTAAATTTAAGTTATTTTCTTCTACTTTTATCATCTGTAACACAATGAATTTTCAATATTAAGGCAATAGCAATAGTGCTTAATATTTGACGTTACAAAAGAAATCTCATGAAAAATTAAATTTTAAATAAAATATATAAAAACAGATTTTTTTAAATTAGAATTTTCTTGCAGAAGGCAATACGACTCGTTTTTGTCCACATTTTCAAAAGTCACTTACTTTTTTCTGTAGTCGGCTGTATTTTTTTGCCAATTCCTAATATTTGCTTACATTTTTTTTTTTTAATAATTGTGCGTTTTGCTCCTTTATTAACGCGATCGTTTTCTTTTTATTCGACAGGTCATGCACCGTTCACGGACTGCTTAATCGAATTCACTGGCAAAGTGACTATTATTTATACATTTTCCTGGACACAGATAAAGCTTGGTGATTTCCAGCATTGCATACAATACATCATCAAACTTTCTGACAGTATGCAATATTTCCGTATTCACAATATTTCCGTTAGCTCGTATCTGTAATTGTAAATATTAAAAAAAATATATTAAACATAATTGTAATGGTTTATAAAAAAAATACCTCAGTCGACATATTCTCTCTTATTAAAATTGTTCTTCCTAAAGAGGTCCATTCATCTTTACAATAAAATAAATACACAGCATGGTTTATTTCAGAAAATCACCAACCCTCCGGCAAATTAAGTTCTGAAATCAGCCTTCAGTGCTTCTAAATTGTACGCTCTATGTTATCATCAAGAATACTCTGCAGTATTGTGGAAATTAGAAAGAAACAACACATCTTGTACAAATTGATTAAACAAGAGGTCTAATGAGTCAACATCTTTAAACACGTACTCACTCTATTTTGTTTTCTTGTTGAACTTCTGTTTTAATATTTAATTACGTCTGAAAATGCAACAGTAACAACATTAGTTTCATCACTATTTTATAATAAATCTAAGTTCAAAAAAGTTAAATAAATCATAACCTTATTAAAAACAGACGGAACGCTTGTAGGCTTCAATCTACACCTTTCCCGGTGCATTACAAAAGCTGATCCATCTTTCAATAGACTGAAAATTTTGTTTAATATCTTCTTCAAGAAAATGTAATTCGCATACGTAAAACATTTCCGTCAAAAAATCGTTCGACAAACTTCGCCTTTTTCTTAAATGCGGTTTTATAGCGCTCAACCACTTCTGCTTCATACTCAATTCCTACATAGTAAAAGCATTTATTATTTACAAATTTGGCACGATATTTAAAATGAGACCCTTGTGAGATCACAACAGAATCAATCAATACAGAATCAATCAATTTTAGTTAAAGATACCTCTGGAATTTGGAAGAGATGTAGTTTTGGATGATCTTGGTTATTATCGGGACTTTTAACCGTGTAATTATTAATCCAACACCATTTCATGTTGAACTCAATTTTTTTTACAATAAATGCAAAACCAAAACGTCTACACAAACAAGTAAATAAAATGGTCACAAATTTTAGGTTATAACTAATAGCGTTTTCCAATAATAGTACCAGTCCATCTCCATCCTTTGTTATTAATGCATGTTGAAAAAAGACAGAGATACACTCAGTGCGCACTAGTGCTACCATTGGTAATCGCTATTAGTTACACACATAGATCAGACACTCAATCATTACTCCACATACTGCTTACAGCGCTACCTGTCGACATTTAATATGGGTCCATCTAAAGGTATCTGGTGCATGTTACCCTCCTTATAACTAGACCTTCTTACTATCTTTATTGAATCATGCTAGCGAGCACACAAGTTATACCCCAAAATTCATAGCAGCCAAGTGGGGAACGAATCGGAGTGGGAGATCGAACTAAGGGAACTTAGTCTGACCACGCTCGGTCTCCCTACTCCGAATAAATAATATTTTTAAACAAAGCGGGCAACAAAATTAAATATTTAAATTTATTTGTAAACTTTTTTAAAATGAGGAAATGAAACACTTCAGTTTTGAGCATAAACCATTCAAACACCACTTCTGTTGTTTGACACACTATAACGATCTTGCGGAGTTTTGGCGAGGAATGCATTGTATTTGTAGACTAAATGATCGGAGTTACAAAGCGAACAGGAATTGCTAGTTTTCACGAAAAACGAAGAACCGCGTTTAGGCAAACCGGAACGAGTAATCGACGGAGAAATGTTGCGAAACACATTAGATGGTTTGCGAATCGAGGGTGTAGTGGCGTCATTCACGTTCTCTAGCACGTTGCATTGCTGTGAGACGAAGGCGATCAGCGAAGCAAACGTCGGCATTTCCAAAGAACTAGAACCAATTCTGAGTTCAAACCGTGTGATACTTTCGGCACCAAGCCGTTATATCAACATTTGGAACATGATAAAGTCCCATTGATCGCAAGCAAAACCGAGATTTTTCAGAGCTACTAAGTTCTCCAAAAATATATTAATAAGCGCACGAAGCGACTGAGTGGAGACCTGACAATTCGACAGAGTTGGTGCGCTATCTATGGCTTTCCAATGCGACGAGGCTAATAATTGTTTGTTATCCAATCTTTTCAACAGAGTATCAAACGCGATCGGATAATCATCGTGCGATTTGGGCATACATTCGACCAACGGCAGTGGAGCATCTTCGAGACATGAAGTTAAATAATTGAATTTTTTGATATTCGACAGCGCGGCGTTTTCATGAATAGTGGCGGTATACATATCGACAAAGGGTTTGCATTTATGAAGATCCCCATTAACTTTAGGCAATTCTAAGCGCGTCAGCCTTACCTGAATCTTAGCCAAGGTACCTTCTGGCGCAGTCACTTGGGCCGGACCGTCAAATAAGTCACTATAAACGGCTTTAATTCTATAATATGTATCATGGAACAATTCCCGAATTTTCATCTGCTCTTTTAAATCGGCGCCCTCGATGGCACACATCGCAGTCAGGATAGTTCCCTGGAGTTGAGTAAATTTGGCAAACATGTCTTCGATGTGAGCATATCCGGTTTTGAATTCGATGTATAGAAATTCATACAATTCTTCCTGGCTATGGGCTTGTTCCGCAACGCGTTTTAACTCGGATAAACGCGAGATGACATCATCACGAAACGCAATCGCTTGTTTCAATTTAGCGGCGGGGGCGGCCATAGTAAACGACAAGTTAATGCGAAAAAATCAAACAAAAGCGTAAAAACGAAAGCGAATAAACGAATGCGAATTTTTAAATAAACGGCAGAGAAATGCGAAAAATCAAAATGAAAGCGAATTTTTAAATAAACGACAGAGGAATGCGAAAAATAAAAACGAACGCGTCACACAATCGACACACAATGGGAGCGACAAAAAACTGCTACGAAGCGACGCAAAAAACCAGCACCAGAATAATCGCGTAAAACAACCGAAACAATTTGGACTTTTGGAAAGCCAAGTGTAATAATCAATTAAATTATGCAAAATCGACAGAGAGAATCGGCGAATAATTTATTTATTTAATTTTTTATTTATTTATTTAGTACAAACAGAATCAATCCAAATAGTACATTACAGTTTGAAATAAATGCGAGTGAACAAGTTCGTGAACAGAAAACAAAATAGAGAAATACAAATAGACATGTTCATTACACGTTACAATTTAACAATTTTAGAAATTTCTTAAATGAATACAAACGTATTAAATATATCAATGTATTGTATTAAATATATAATGAAGCAAATGCACTTACTTTGGCGTCCTGTGGCTGTCGGTGCTGAACTCGTTGCTTGTCCTCGTCCTGGAGATGCGATGATACGAAAAACGAAGCTGAAGATGCGGAAAAATGAGAAAGGAAAAGCGGTGGTTGGAAAAACCGAATGAGCGACACGAGGGAAATCGAGAGAGGAAAAAGGTAGCTTTGTGTAAAAGCAGCGAGTAGCAAAAAACGCGAAAGAGTTGCGAATAGTACAACGCTCAAAACATAAAATATTTTTGCGCGCTAGCCGCGAACGCTGTCAAAGTTATATCATATGATAGTTTGTGTACCAAAACCGGCAATGTGCTTACTTGATTGAAGTTTGGTCATTGTGAATATAGTTTGTATACATAAAGTTACCTATTATTTAATGAATACACAATTATTAAAAGATCAAACGAACTTACCTAAGTGAAGTTCGATCTTAATTATATGAAGTGTTTCACCCGAGCTGATAGAATAAGTGCAGTAGGTCTCCTAGTACAGATTTGTCACAATTTTAGAGATTAGAGAGCTTCTCTACCCACCTCCCGTATGCACCTTCTTGCGCAATGCCCAATCCTCATTTACTTTAAAGATTCTAGCGCCACTGTGATGATCGGGTTTAATTAAGTCATTTAATTGACGAGGAATAGGGAGGGATCGATCATCTCTGGCGAAGCGCTTCATATAATTAAGATCGAACTTCACTTAGATAAGTTCGTTTGATCTTTTAATTATATTAGCGCTTCGCCTTCTATGATAGAATAAGTGTAGATGTTTAAAGCTGGTTGCACTATTATTAATTCTTTTATTAATGAAATGGGTTGAAAAAAAAATATAAAGTGAGGTAATGTTATGAAACAGTATTATCTTAAAACTAGAACATATATAAGGTGTGAATTTGAAATGCAACGTTACGTTCTCGGAAATTAGGACAAAGACATATATTAATATAGTTCAAAATCTTATGTTATATCAAACACGCCTTCGGCGAAGATATTTTTTCCTATTAATGGTCTGTTATAAATTTTTCCGAACATTTGAGAACCTTCGCTCCAGCCTGCTGTGCTTCTTATTAAGTCTATGGTGACACCCTTTCTATTAGCCGCCGAGGTTGCCGCGTGTCTCGTAGAGTGCGCGGAAAAAACGTTTGTATCCAAGCCGCTATTTGATAATACCGTTTTGATCCAGCGGCTGAGCGTTGCGATGAAGCGGTTTGAATTGGTTTTTTATAGGTAATGAAAAGCTTTTCACAATCAGGTTTTCTGATATCCTTTGTCCGTTTCAAGTAAGTTTAAATGGTTGATGCAACGCATATTCCTGGATTTTCCGGAAAATAAGGAACGAACAGCATTGGTTGGGCCGAATTTTTTCGAGAGGTTTTAGTTCTGAGGCGTATCTTAATGCCTTTTCTTGAATTTGAATATTTTTAGTTTCAATTAAAGATATTGTTTGCACACGATGAGCTGTAGATATCGCCAATAACGTTGCTGATTTTTTGGACAATTCTTTAATTGATATTATGTCATTGTTTTGCGTGGTTAAATAACTTAAAAATATGGCAGGGTTCCAGATGTTGTCGTATTTGGGTTTGGTCGGTCTAAGATTGAATACCCCCTTTAGAATATCTTTATAGTTGGGTTTTCCCTAGCTCTGATGACAATAGTAGTGCCAATGCTGAACGCCAGCTGTTTAAGGAGCCATAAGATGCTTCGTTATTAAATTCTTTTGTTAGAAAGTTTATTATCTGAGGGATGTTATAATTAAATACATCTAATGATTGCTCATTGCAGTATTCCCACCATTTTTTTAAACCAGAGTCATATTGCCTTAAAGTGTTGTCCGTAATTGAAGATAGCATCACATCAATTGCTGTATTTGGTGTTCCTTTTAGTAATATCGCTTGCCTGATAAGCTACCTGCCACCAGGGTAAGTTTTGCGTTGATTGGGTGTTTGAGTCTGTCATATAACAATAAATTAGGTTGTGGAGATAAGTAAAAGGGTTCTTCGATCAGTAGGGAAGTAAATATCGGAAACCAAGGTTGAGTTTTCCAAAAAGGAACGACTAGGATTCCCTCGGCTTTGTCTTCAATGATTTTTTGTAATGTTTTTAGTATTACAGTAAAGGGCGGAAAGGCATAAAAGTAAAAAGAAGCCCAAGTTTTAATTGTGAATGCATCAACAGTAAAGGCACACGGTACTTTGTACAATGAAACAAATGTTTTGCATTTTTTATTATGGTTTCTCGCGAAGAGTTCGATTTCTGGTACCCCGAAGGCCTTTGTAATTTTTGAAAAAGCCTTGGTCACCAATGATTACTCTGTTTCGGACTTTGTGCGTCGTGATTCGAAATCTGCTTCAAAATTATCAGCAGATGCAATATATGTTGCAAATATAAAAATATTTCTCGATTCACACCATTGCCAAATTTGTTTGGCAATATCGTGCAATTTTTGTGATTGGACGCCTTCCATTCGGTTGATAAAGGTAATAGCTGTTGTACTATCCACCCGCAACAGAATATTACAATCGGTGTGATTATTAGCAAACCTATTCAAGGCATGGTATACGGCTAAGAGTTCTAAACAATTTACATGAAACGATTTTTGTTCGCTATTCCAGAAAGCGTGGGCTGTATTTTGATCGCAAACTGCGCCCCACCCTGTCAGACTCGCGTCCAAAAAAATTTCGGTATCATATCTATCGGTACGAATTTTATTTTTGGCATTAACTACTTTTTCTCTCCGCCATAGGAGGTCAGGTTTAGAGTCATTATGTATTTTTGTCTTTTTTCTATAATTACCCTGATTGTCCTTTAGTGCAAGATATTTTTGTTTTTTAAATTGCTTTATGTATAGCCATCCGTATGGCACTGCTGGGTACGCCGAAACTAGTAGTTCTAATAAATTTGCTTTTTCACGAATTTTACATGACGATTTTTCTAACATATATGCTGTTTTCGTGTTTTTTCGATAGTAAATGAATAGTCATGAAATTAGAGTTTAGATAGAAACCTAGAAATTTACAAGTCTCGTAATTTATAATAAATCCCAATTTTTCCAAGGACTCAATTGTACTTTTTACATTGCGTTTGTATTCTGCGAAAATTTTCCCCATAAATAAGAAATTATCTAAGTATACGACCGAAAGATAACCCTGTTGCCTCAATTTGGCTATTACTGGTTTCAATAATTTTGTGAAAACGTAGGGCCCAGTGCATAAGCCGAATGGCATGCAGGTATACTCAAATAAAATGTAGTTGAAATAAAATCGTAAATATCTACGATGTTTTTTGGCAATCGGAATCAAATGATAGGCTTCGGATAGATCTATTGTTGACATAAGGCATTGGGGGTTATAATTTTTTGAGCAGTGCGCCTATCTTCCATTTTAAAATGTTCGGGTCTTAAAAAACTATTTAGTTTTTTAAAGTTAATAATTAGCCTTTTCGAACCATCCGATTTATCGGTTAGAAAAATGGTTGAAATGAACTGATCTGTTTTAGGCCTACATTTCTTTATAGCCCCAATTTGTTCTAAATGGCACAGATTTAATAAAATATCGACTGTATCCGATTCCGAGAATGGTCGTTGCGTGGGAGTGTAACCTTGGGTTACTTTTTGAGTAAAAGGGATTCCATAGCCCCCCATCCATGATAAGATTAACGGATCTGAGGTTACAATATTCCATGCATTATAAAAATATTTACCTTTACCCGCCTTTTGAATGTTTGCTGGTGCTAGTAGTGTCGTCTGTTCGGGTTCGGCCTCTTCTGTGATGTTTCGTACTAATTCGGGTATGATTTTGGGTGTGACTTCGGGTATGATGAATTCTGGTAAGTTACTCGAGGTTTGACTTTTCTTTGATCGAATTGTACGCCTCGGCTCGATGGTCTGTATGTTGGTCGAGGCGGACGCTGGTAGTTTAAATGATCATATTTAAACTGTTTACTTTGTAGTTTCGAGTCATCAGGCTTAAGTTCGTCGGAGCACTTCTCCAGAGCTTTTGCTGTTTTCAGTCTTTCGTCAAAGTTTTCCCCAAACAACCATTCGCCAAGGGGGAGTTGTCCATTGTATCTTTGACCTTTTTGTTTAGTCCGAAGCTGATTGGTGTTCTTCTGGAAACAGATTCTAAGTGATGTACATCGGCCAGCCAATCACCCAGTAACTCTATTAACTCCCTTGAGTCCCCTTCACCTCCCCCCTCTTTTTTTTTCCAAGAGAATGGTAAGAGCTTTTCCAACAGATGATAAGCATGCTCCGATTTATGTTTGAAGGTCACACAACCGCTCGTATCGTTTTAAAGCGTTTCTTATAACCAACTTGGATACTGCAGCTTTGACTTCTGCATTGACTTTGGGGGGCTTTATAAACGAGAAATTCAAAGGTGCAGGGTATTTTTTCAACACATCCTCTAGCATTTGTGCGTCGAAACCATGATGAGCCAAATGGCCGCCAAGTCGCCGTGAATCGGGGCAGCCGTGGTAGGTTCAGTGTTGATGTCTTTTCCAAGCAAATTACGTACCTCTTTGTTTAGTTTTTTCTCTACTGGGGGCACTGGTGGTGGTGTGTAATTCTTCGATGTTTCTGTTGTAAAGAAGATGTATTAGACAACGGTATTAAATAACACATGTGTATGTCATTCGTCGCCCCCCAGTCGCCATCTTAATACTGGATTAAGTGGCTGTTTTATTGCAAGCAAATTACATAGGACACTTTGTCGTCAACCCACCGACGCCATCTTAACACTCGATTAAGTCGCCGTTATATTGTAAGTAAATTACATAGGCCTGTTTTGTTGTCAACCCAACGACACCAGCTTAACACTCGATTAAGTGGCTAGGCTATATTATTTTTGCTTGTTCTGTGGCCATTAATTTTGTCGCAACCCACGACACCAACTTAGCACCCGATTATTTTACCTGCTTCATCTGAGGACGATGAAAAGTGTCTGATTCAACTTCGTTTTGTCGGTCGTCGGTTATCACTTGAAGTATCACTTGAGGTTGATCGCGGTCGTCGCACAAAATGGCGGTGACGGTTTCTACTGCGCGATCTTGAAGTTGATGTTGAGTTTTGTCTACTTGGATGTTGGATGTTGACTGCTTGGATGTTGATTGTTGATTGATTATTGCTTCAAGTCTTCTGATTAGTTCTTGAATGTCAGGACCTTGGTCAGGACCCTTACGAGTAGATATTTTCGAACTTTTTCTGGGCATTTCTTTAGCGCGTGACGATTTGTGTACACAAGAAAAACGAATGAGGATTAGGCATTGCGCCAGAAGGTGCATAGGGGAGGTGGGTAAAGAAGCTCTCTAATCTCTAAAATTGTGACGAATCTGTACTAGGAGACCTACTACACATATTCTATCATAGAGGGCGAAGCGCTAATACAATATACTGTATTAGTGATGACGTAGCCACAAATGTTTGTTGGGTTAAAACTGACTCTTGAGTCAAACAAACAACTGTCAATAGGAAGTGTCAATAGTATCAACCTACATCAAACATTCATATTAATGTTTTAAAAAAGTTTATGTTCAGTTTAAAGATGTTTACCTGCTAAATTGGTGTAAGGTAAGTAAACCAATTGACATTGATTGTTTGCTTAATGTTTTTATTCAACGTTTTTATTTTGATTTTTGATCCATTGACGCATTCGATGTAAGTCGATTTTCGATCTAGTTGTTTGTGTGACCCAGAAGTTAGACTTACTCCATTCAAAAATACGTCACACTAATACAGCGCATTCAGTTGTACAGTTAGTGCTTTGAAGAAACTTTTTTCAAATTTCTGATTTCTAATTTGAAGTAACTTTTAAGATCTCGTAAATGTATTGTATTATTTATTTAAAATTATAAGACACAATAAAATAAAATAAAATAAGAAAATATTAAAAAAACCATTTTATTAAATAATAAAAATAGTAATTTAATTATTTTATTAATAATAATAGACATTCTTGATAACTCCTCCACTTCCTCCGCCACCTCGGTCTCCACGGCCCTCTCGCCATCCTCCTCGACCACCTCGGCCACCTTTACCGAGGTGTTCTTTCCTAAAAATAACAAAAATATTAATTTTCAGCAACTTTAACATTACTTAAGGTATTATTGGTTACCTTTGATTGAAAAAATAAACAAAAAAACATTTCAAACAAAACTTTAAAATGGTGATATAAAATATGGTACATATAATAAAATATGATACATGAAATACATATAACTTACAAATGAAGTACATAACTTTAAAATGAATTCATAAAAAAATTATACTAACTCTTTTTTCTTTCCCTTTTTTGGCCTGTGCCTTGACGTCAGAAGTTGTTCTACCTACTACTGCCTCCAGTGCTTTCTTGGAGGCAGCTTCGGCTGCCTGGGCTGCCGCCGCACTTGCTAGCGCCGCCGCTATTGCCGATTCCAAATTATCGGCCGTAGCTACGGCAGTTTTTGTGGCTGCTTCGTTAGTATTCTTCGCCTCCTTAACAGCGGCGGAGGCCAAACTTAAAATAGCGCTTAAGTTTTCTATTTCTATAAAAAAACACGTGCATTTTATTGTAAGAGAATTAAATAATGGTTAAAAAATAAAGGCTGTCATATTAATATATATTTAAAGGCTGTCATATTATTGTCATATTTCCGTGTGTGCGAATTAAAAATAAGACAACCCTTATTTTTATTTCAATTGTGCAGGACAAAATAAAAAATATAATTAAACCAGTATTTAATTCACTTTCAAATTAATCAATATTCTTCAAAATTATATTGGATACTTTGGTGCAATATTTGAAGCCTTTAAACGTAAAATATTTCTATGGGTGGACAGTAAAGGAAATATCGATAGAAGACTAACTATTTAAAGATTAAACGAACTTACCTTAAGTGAAGTTCTATCTTAATTATATGCGGCGCCTTTTTCGATAGATCTCATCTTCACTTAAGGTAAGTTCGTTTAATCTATAAATTATATTTAGCGCCTTTTTCTCAAGATCTCAAAACGTAGATGTTTAGAGTATTAATTTGCAACATGTAATCAGTAATACAGATTCCCAAATCTTTATTTGGGCACCAAATACAACTACAATGAACTTAGCATAAACAAATATTAATAAACTATATTAAGCAAAAAACACTTTTAGAAAAACCGTGTGGGTCATTAGTTGGCCTATTGTAGAACTTAGCAAACACTGCTAATTTATTTGACCAACCAGCGGCTGACTGAATAATATTCAAGTTGAGACCACTTCGGTTTGCCGCAGATGTCGACGCATGTCGAGTACTATGAGCTGAGAAAACATTTGTATCAATTCCACTACTCATTAGTACCGATTTTATCCAACGGCTTAATGTGTCTTTTGACGCTATTTTATGAGGTTTTTGATATGTGAGAAATAACTTTCCAACATGTATCTCTCTGAGATTCTTCGTTCGGTTTATATAAACTCGAAGGGCACCAGCAACGCAGATTTCTGGTGAATCGACGAAAAAGGGTATCATCAAAACAGGTTGTAAACGATTCGGAGCTGATGTTTTAATGCGGTTTGGGATCCTTATGCGAAAGCCTACCGAGCCCTCAATAATATTTTCGATTTCTATATTATATAGTGTCTGAACTCTCTGTCCAGTAGCTAGGGCTAATAACGTTATCAACTTCAAAGATAATTGCTTTAAGGATAATGTTTCGTTCGGATAACAGCTAGCCAAATATTCTAGCACCAGTTTTGGATCCCAAATTTCCGAATAGCGTGGCTTACATGGTATAAGGTTATAAATTCTTTTAAAAAACCGTTTAACATCTAAATGTTCCCCAACTTTATTTGGAGATAGAAGAGATATTGCCGATTGATGCGTGTTTTAAGTTCCATATGAAGCCCCGGAATCAAATTCAGTTGACAACATTTTTAATAAATTCTCCGTTGAACCGCTGTATGGATCGCCATTAAATCGCCTACAATATTCCCACCATACTTTCAATGAGGAAGAATATTGTTTTAGAGTTGCAGATGTTAGAGAAGATAGCATAATTTTGATCGAAACTTCTGGAACCTTTTTTAATCGGAACGCTTGTATGATAACTTCCCTACCACCAGGGAAAGTTGATGCCATAATGGATGTCGTGAGCTGTTAGGACCAAGGAGCAAGTTTTCATTAGATTTTAACACGATCGGTTTACCAATACTCATAGACATAAATAAAGGGAACCAAGGTTGAGTTGGCCAGAAGGGTACAACAAGAATTCCAGTTGCCTTTTCGTCGATAATTTTCCTCAGAACTTTGGGAATTAATGAGAATGGGGGAAACGCATAAAAGAAAAATTGTTTCCAATTGACAGTGAAAGCATCTACATTTAACGCTTCTGGGTCTGGCAACCAAGATATAAAAACTTGACATTTTTTGTTAATTCGTGTAGCAAAAAGGTCAATAGAAGGATTTCCGAATGCTTTAACAATTTTGTTGAAACTCAACATAGATAAACTCCATTCAATATCCATAACCGACCTACGCGATTCACAATCTGCTTCGATATTTTCAGCTGACTTAATATAAGTTGCGAAAACCCATAATTTTCGGGTTTCACACCATTGCCAAATCTCATTAGCCAAAGAACTCAATTTGGGAAACTTTACACCACCCATTCGGTTTATATACGCAATGGAAGTAGTATTGTCAACCCTTATTAAAATTTCACAATCGTGTAATTCGCTCGCAAAGCACTTCAACCCAAAAAATACTGCTAATAGTTCCTTATAGTTAATATGAAATAGCGATTCTTCATCTGACCAATGCCCAAAAGACCGAGCGCCTTGGAAAAAAATTCCCCAACCTGAGTTCAAGGCGTCTGAAAATATTTCCAAAACAAAATTGAAACGTTTAATTTTATTACTCGCGTTAGGTAAATTATTTACGCACCAAGATAAATCTTCCTTTATATCAATGGTAATATTCATGTTAGCATTATAGTTATCAAATGAATTTTGTAATGCTCGGTATTTACACGATTCCAACCGTTTCGTATATGCCCAGCCATATGAAACTGCTGGACAAACTGAAACTAATAACCCAAGCAGTTTTGCCATTTCTATAATCTTACAATATTTTTTTGGCAAAATTTCTTGAGTGACTTTTTCTAACTTGATTTGTTTTTCGATTGGTAGCTCCAAGGTCATCAACCTTGAATTAAAAATAAATCCCAGAAATTTGCAACTAGTTTCTGGTATCATTTGAGACTTTTCATAATTAATCTTAAACCCCAAATTTTGGAGAGTGATACAAGTCTAACATTCTCTTGGCATTCAGCAAACGATCGACCAAACAATAAAAAATCGTCTAGATAAATAACTGACATCAGGCCTCGCTTTCGTAAAAGAGATACTATTGGTTTCATAATTTTTGTGAATAGCCAAGGTGCTGTACAGAGTCCAAAAGGCAGACAATTAAATTCAAATAATTTTCCATTAAATTTAAATCTCAAATATTTTCTATGTTTTTTAACGACAGAGATAAAAAATATGCTTCTTGTAGGTCTAAGGTAGCCATATAACAATCTTTGGTCATTAATTTTGATGCAGTAATTCGGTCTTCCAATTTAAAGTGAGGAGCATTTAAAAAAGTGTTAAGTTTTTTTAAATTCAAAATGAGTCGTTTTGACCCGTCTGATTTTGGGACCAAAAAAATATTTGACAAAAATTGACCCTTACATATTACAGATTGGGATATTGCACCAATTTCTAATAAATTATTCAGTGATGAAGTTATTTGCAAACGCTCCTCATGAGACCAGTTGTTTTCTACTGGTGTCGAGACTTGGAATGGTGTAGTGACAAAAGGTAATTCATACACTAACACCCAATTCAAAATTGTTGAATCATTCGAAATTTGTTTCCAATTATTATGAAAAAAACGTAAACTACCAGCATATTGCGTGGCATTTTGACTCACATTTATTGTTTGGATTGAGGCCGATGATACGATTTGGTTTTGGTCTGATAAGTCCGTCGAGGTGCATGCTGGTTGTAAGATGTCGAGGCCCGCTTCTGCTGAGATGTGGCTTGTGTCTGTCGTTGGTTTGTGGACTGTCCGCCCCTTCGATAATTTTGATGAGACGGACTCTTTGAGTTTAAAGAAGCGGTCTTCTTAGTACTGGGAGTCTTGAATTGAGCCGGTTTTAGCACCTGAGCCGATTTTTCCACTGCTTTGGCTGTTTGGATGCGTTCCGCTAAATTGTCCCCAAAAAGCCATTCAGTGATAGGAGCCTCTGCTAAAAGTTCCTTAATCTTTTTGTCCCTGTTGCTAGCAGCCAACGTTCTCCGAGTAATCGAGTAGTCATAATGACTATCAATAAGCAGTCTAGCTGTATCACTTGCTAGTTCAATCTTCTGGAGGTTGTCAACGCCTCGTCCCTCTTCTTGTTCCTCCAATAATTTAGACAGCAATTGCCCAATTGTTGAGCATGCAATACCAATTTGGTTTTGCGACTCGCTTAATCGAGCATCTCTTTTAATGATGCTCTCCGTAGATGTTAATACAATTTCTGCATTTAATTTTGGAGCTCTTAGAGCTAAGCAGTTGGCAGCAATAGGATACTTTTCCAGTAAGACTGATTTAACAGATGAAGTTAAACCTGTATGCACTAATTTCTCCCATCTTTTAGCAATTTGAGATTGTATAGCAGGTCCAGACGGAGTTTCTTGTTGAACTTCGTCACCCAGTAGATGTAAAATATTTTCAGGCAGTCCAGTGTTATCAGGCTGGCCTCCTGCTTGTCCTTCTCCTTGCGGAGCAACCTCATCTTTTTCTTCCTCATTCTTCTCCTCTGGATTTTCATCTGATAATAAAGAAAATACATATACATTGAAAATATTTTCAAAATATGCTTTATTCAAACAGAATGTCGTTCATTAGTTTTATTTATAATTTTTATAAATAATTTGAGATTTTATTTACTCAAAAATCGCCACTTGGCGTTGTACAACGTGAGAACATGTAACCCATGTAATAGGGGGCCTTATTGCATATGCAACCATTACGGCACAGCGGCTATACAGTTTTCCCATACGTTGAACGTTTAATTGAAATATCCAAAAGGAAAGGAAAAAAAACTATTAACCATTAGGTTTGTTTCTCTTTGACTTGATCGTAAATATGTGACGTTTATTAATCACATGATTAACCCGAAATATCCAATATTTCTTAATGGGTTAGCAAGTCAGGCAACACAACATACACCCAAAATATCACCGATATTTCCCTATGGGTTGTAAATTTTAAGTAAAACAACCCAGATTGTCCCAGACAATCCCTTGTGAGTGTTATATGAACCCGAAATATCACAGATATTTCCTTATGGGTTGTAAATTTTAAACAACCCAGATTATCACAGGCAATCCCTTGTGGGTGTTATATAAACCCGAAATATCACAGATATTTCCTTATGGGTTGTAAATTGTAAATAGAACAACCCAGATTATCACAGGTAATCCCTTGTGGGTGTTATATAAACTCGAAATATCACAGATATTTCTTTATAGGTTTAAGTTGCAAGTTCAATTCGAGCGATTTCAGTTTGAGGTTATGTTTTTTGTTTCCAATTATTCAACGACTAAAAAAACAAAATTAGACGAAAAAAAAACGTATGAAACTTACGTTGGTTTTGAATCGCCGATGTCGAAGGGCCATTGTCCAAGAGAGAAAATGGCCGCTCCCGAGAACGAGCTCGCCTTTGTCTTTTGGTTTCTCTGTAATTCCTCAATAATTCTTGGAGCTTTTCATCTGATGATGAAGATGAAGACGAATGGCGATGTCTTTGTTTATGTGAATGTTTATGATGTTTTATGTATTAATGATTTATGTATTAATTATGTTTTCAAATAAAGAATACGAAAATTTTACGTACGCACAAAGAACAGTAATGAAGCTGGTGACGTCGCGCGCCATCTACATGCGAGTAGAACCTGTTGGGCGCGAAATTTGATTTTACTTTGAATATTTGTGATCACGTACACAAAGTCGGTGTACTACGTTTTGAGATCTTGAGAAAAAGGCGCTAAATATAATTTTTGACATTACAGAAACTTCGTTTGAATCTACCTAACCAAGATCTTGCAATTAGATTTGGTTGTTCAATTACTACAGATGCAAACATTTTTTTTAACTTGGTTATATGTTTTACATGCAGCAGTATATAAACGTTTAATGAAGTTTCCTAGCCGCAACAAGATAAAAACTTGTTTGCCAAATGCATTTGCTAACTTTACCAATTGTTGGTCAATTATTGAATGTACTGAAGTACGCATTGCAATACCCATTCGAATGGATTATCAACATAACAGCTATAGTGCTTATAATAAACATGTCAATATTTTCAAACCTTTGATTGGAGTTGTTGTTCATGTTAGTGATTATACATGGGTTGGGCATCTGACAAAAGTATTGTGAATAATTGCGTAATATAAAGTAATTTTGTTGCTGGAAATTTAATATTGGCTGATATGGGCTTCCTAATAACAAACATTCTATCTACAGGAATGTCTTTGAACATACCCCCATTTTTAACAAATTGTTCACCGAGTCAGAAATACAACAAACCTTGAACGGGCCATTTCTAAAATTAAAAGATTTCTAATTTTAAATTTTAAATTTTATAATTGCATCTTTGAAGGTTTATGCATCAATTTTATTTCAAGTTTGTGTGGCTTAATTTTCAAAATCCGCTAATAAAAGAAGTGGAACAATTACTTTTATTAGAGGAATAATAAGACGAAATTGTTCTTGAGCACAAATAGCAAAATATAGATTTTGTTTTTTGAGTTTTTTTTTTTTAGAAAAGATAATTTCTTTTTTTTTAAAGGTCATTAAAGTATGTATGTTTGTGACTGGATTGTAGAGGTAAATATAAATTTATTTAATAAATATTCTATGTAATGTTCAAAATAAAATGCTTTTAAAACCTTCAAGTTGTTTGGCCCATCCCGGATCTTTCTCGATTTTAATATAAATGAAATAAATCGATGTCCAAATTTCTAACATGGCATATATTCTATCTGTGAGATAAATATTTCCTTTAATTTGATCTTAATATTCATTCTCTGTGTTTATTACAATTTCTTAATTATTATTGTAGTACAATATGTAAGTAGGGGACGGTAAAGAATTTTTCAAAATTGTATCTATATGTGTGTAAGGACACTTGATTTCAAGTATTCCTTCATCTCCAATCAAACAATCAGGGCTAACTCCAATTATCCCACATTCGTCTAGCCGTACGCTAGTAAATTTCACTTTTAAGTTCGTACTTTTTTCAAAAGACTTTATCCCGTCTAGCTCATGTTGTCTGCCCCACTGAACAGCTTTTACCTTATCTAGGTAATAAGTACCTGTAGTTGGTATATGAATTATAAGTAACATTTCCGGAAACGCGCTTAAAAAGTGATACATAGATGTCGAATTACATTGTTTGATGTTTCGCCGGCGAGTGCGTTTATCTCTCGCAATAGCTGGGTGGTTTCTTATTTCCTAATTTCATACCTGACAAAACGATCCTTGGACAGATTACCTTTCTGCCGTTTTGTTAGGTGTTATATGGATATATAAGTGTTATATTGATGGGACACAGCAGGTTACTTTTAACTTACGAAGGGCTCAGAAAGCAAACTTGCCCAACATTACCTCTAAGAGCCCCACTACAATTGATAGCGCAGTAAAGTTAACTTGGGCCGTTTAATTTGCTGCTGTGGGCGACGGACACATATTATATTGCACATTTACAGGTTCTTGTTGTAAGTGTAAAGTTTCTCTCTGGAGTTTGAAGTTCTCTTCGAACCAACTCAGGTTTTCTCGCAAGTGCTGCACCTCTTCTGCTGCTTTTTGTAGTTTGCAGCTGGGCTCGGGTTTGGAAGTAGCTTTGTTTGAAACTATCTTTCTTCCAGCTTTCTCTTCTCGATCTGCAACTTTTTATTTTCAATCCTTACCCTGTCCTTGTCTTTTTTTTTTGCTTTTGGTCGTCAATTTTAAAGCGTTTTCGTTTGCGACCTGTTGGTATAACCACAACTCCATTCGTATCCACCGGTGTTACAAGCAATGAATCCCTCTCAGAATTCACCATAGTTGGTCGGATTTGTGTGCGACTGCGGAGGAATTAATAGTATGTCGCGAATGCATTGTTGGTTTCGAAGTTAATATTGCATCCATATGTTTATAAAACCCGAATCTTATTAGCGCTAGTCCGGTTTGAATTTTCTTATCGTCGCTAGACTTGTAGCTGCGGACCAAATCAAAGACACTCAAAAAATTTACTCGTCTTCATCATAGAATAACCGCATCATAGAATAACCGATGTGGATGACCAAGTTAAACTTTTAGCAGTAAGTCACACAGCGGTGTGAATGTGGATGACCACAGTGCATCTTTAGCAGTAAGTCACACAGCGATGTGGATATGGATGACCACAGTGAATCTTCCAAAATATATCAAATAACTCACGATTGCACGGCCATGTGTAATAAATACGATGCACCACACACGCACAATTATACGGAGCACACATTTGCTCGACTGACATCTTTCACGATCAATGGATGGTCAAGATAAGTATTGAATTTAAATTATGTCTCACATTATGTCTCACATCACACAACAGGATAAGCAACTTACAAAACATTATATATGAAGTGCGTTTGGAACAATGGAAATTATAGATCTTGAGTTCCTGGATACAAAAATAGTTGTCAGCTTGTTCTTAAGTGGGTCTGTGTGTCATGCTGAACGGCTCAAAGTTTTGCCGGGGGCGAGTTTGTCCCTGTCTAGAACAAGCTATAAAGGGGATGGATATATATAGCTTCTTTTCTTTAAGATTTTATTAATTTATCTGTACTTTTTTGTGATTTATTCATATTAAAGTGGTCTATCATCATGAACATATCACAAATAACATGTAGACAATATTTCAGCTATATATCGTTCATTATAACTACAATTTTTGTTGTTTTTTTAGTACTTATTGTTGGTTGTCGCATGTGCGTAGTTTGGTTTTTATGGCTCTTTGCATTGTTATACACATTTTTTATCTGTTTTATTGTGGAAAAACAACTTTGCGGTAAGCCAATTTTTAGTTATTAATTAACAAATTAATTGTAGCAAATGTAATGAGACATATATTTAATAATTACAAACCGACGTGGAAAGTGTTTCATTTCTGTCGAGAGATAAGATATGATTCGAGCGATATTCAACCGACTGGTCCAAGTTATTTTTAATTTGCATATTGTCATAAACAAATCCTTTCTGTTTTCGAAAAGCGACTGCATTTTTGCATGTTTCAAATGAAGTTTTGCCTCTGCCTCCGAGCTCCACCGCTCCTGCCACCAATCTAAGAGACATTCTCTACTGAAGGGCTTCGACTCGCGTTCACCACTATAATTGTGGCGCTTTTTCTCTGCAATCAGGTCTGACGGCACCATCGACGCGATGACCTCCAGCGCCACTGTGGACACTGTCCTGTTGGCGCAGGCCACCCGAAGAGCCACTACTCGCTGGGTCCTCGCTAGCTTATCGCGGTTTCTGCGTCTGCGCATGCTCTTGCTTCACACTGGCGCCGCAATCGGCATCACCAAGTTGACACCGACGCCAGAAGTCGTCTCGTCGACGTTTTTGGTCAGCTCGTCCGTAGCATGATGCATGCCATTGCCTTCGCACCCTCCTAGCCGCTTCCTCCACGTGCTTGGTCCACGTTAGCCCGCGATCCAACACCACTCCCAGGTATCTCATCTCCCCTTTAAGAGTCAGATTCATGCCATGTCCCTGCAGCCACCCATCTACTTCTTCCGCAACTGCTTCGGATTTGGCCACCACCTTGTCGTCGGTCCTGGCAATTGCCACGATCAGGATGTCGTGCGCAAATGCCACCATCTTCCAAGCCTCGGGTAGGTGTATCTCCAAGACGTCATCGTATAAGACGTTCCAGAGTAGAGGGCTCAGAACCGACTTCTGGGGCCCCCTACACGTGGCTCTCCTTTCTGTGCTATTTACAGAGACGGTACGTTCAGATAGGTAGCTCTTCACGATTTCTACCAGGTGGCTCGAGATACCCTTCCTAGCTAGCGCTTCGACGATCTGCATCCACGGGCCAGTGTTGAAGGCATTTTTTATATCGAGCGCCACCGCGATGCAAAGTTCTCGTTGCTTCCAGTAGCCCTCGCTTACGCTTCTTGCCATCCGAACCACCTCGACCACAGCCTCCACCGTTGAGCGTCCCTCCCGGAAACCGAACTGGTACTGATGTAGGCCACCGCTTCTTTCTAGTCAGAGGCCTTATTGTTGGAACACATGTTATGAGTCCTCACAAGATCAATCCTTCGAAAATTGCGTGAGAATGCATTTATCGGACCACAAATCGCATTCTCCTACTATCTAGTAGGAGAAAGCTCACTTCCCCATTTTCATGCTGAATGCGCTTGCCTGAGCTATTTCTAATGTTGGCAACATTAGCAAATCGTAGTTTAATGCAACAATTTTACCAACAAATGACAATTATTTGACACTAAATAGGCAACACGTTTATCAACAAATTGATTGTTATATAGTATTTGTTAGTGGTAAATGCAGAATATTACAAAAAAAAAATAACGACGAATATTGGCAAATTCGGATTGTGGCGGAAAGAATAAAAGCCAAGAGAGAACGCTGCTCAAGCAGTTCAAATTGTTGCAGATTTTAAATAAATTAAAGAGGATATTGAAAATGTAAATCAGTTTGTAGACAATGCTGGTAAAAATCCGTTTGTCGATTTATGGGGCAAATTTTTTATTGGTTATTTTCGTGTAAACAAACAATATTCTAGACCTAGTAACGCCATTTATGCCAATCGATGGGCAAGAACGTCGGTTGACGTTCGTGATTGACAGTGGAGTGGCCAAAGCCTTTTTTTTTAATTTCATATAGGCTTTCCACTGGTATTGGATAGTATTTAACTATGGATAGTATTTCCAGGCGCTACGAGGTCCTCAATTAACGGGATTAGCTTACCAGCATCCCTTCGATTGTTGGGACAAACGACTAGTCTTAAGTCATTGGAGTTATTCGGTATAAGCCCTAAAACCCAATGACCTTCGACTAATCGTCCCCTATTGTATTTTTGTTTACCGAACTTTGATTCATTTATCTGTAAATGTAATTAGTTATTTCTAAGTATATTTTAAACATTTTTAGACGAATAAACAAATTTGAACAATTTCATTAGGACCGCCTATTTTTCCCAAAGATTTTTGGATATTTGTGAAATGTGACATCACAACTTCTCGACAAAATCTGTACCTATAGCTTATGGTAGTGGAGCTTAAAGTCGACTCTCCTCCACAAGCTGCTTGAAGCCGCTCATAACTTTCATTTCATGCGAATCCATACATAATTCTAGAATAATTAAAATAAAAAGGAAATGGGGATCAGGAAAATTGAAAATGGGAGTTATGCTTTCTAATTGTTGTGCTAAACTAAACATTCTACAAACATGCTTACAATTTTGAATTTTTTTTTTCATTACCTGAATTCTACATGATCTGGTAATCTGGACTCTTCAAACCATGTACCTCTTGCCACTGGAATTTCCTTTTGACATTTGTACGATTTTGGACAACGATAAATTCCCAGATCTGTTACAGTCTTATAATAATGAGACAGTGGCTCTGGGTTCTTAGAGTGACTTTTGATTTTTGTATTGCACAAACGTCTTTTTGGCACAAGACCGACCCTCACAGCAAGCTCAAAAGCTTCTGCTTGAGTATTGGGTAGAATTCTGTCTAACCACAACATTTTTTAAAAATAGCAGAACTTGCTCGAGAACTTCTTTGAAAGTAGTTTACATAACAACACATTTCTAAGCAACTTAGATTTTGAAAAAAAAAATCATTCCTGTCAAACTTCGGTTTGGAGCATTTGCGGAGAGTAGGACAAATTATGCCGTCATCAGTTTGTTACAAGCTGTCAATTTTGGGCAAGTACTACTCTATAACACATTTCCCACCTATTAAATGTCAAAACTTTGAGACTCTATAATTTCGGTTTGGAGTATTTGCGGGGAGTAGGACAAATAATGCCGTCATCAGTCAGTTGTTAGCTGTCATTTTTTGACATGTGCTGCCCCCTATCTGATTTCCCTTAAGGTAAATGAGCGCAAATAGCAAAATGGAGGTTTTGTTTTTTCAGTTTTTTTTTTTTTAGAAAAGATAATTTCTTTTATTTTTAATGGTCATTAAACTATGTATGTTTGTAACTGGATTGTAGAGGTAAATGTAAATTTATTTAATAAATATGAAATTTATTTAATAAATATTCTATGTAACGTTCAAAATAAAATGTTTTTAAAACCCTCAAGTTTTTTGCCCATCCCGAATCTTTCCCGATTTTAACATAAATGAAATTAATCGATGTCCAAATTTCTAACATGACATATTTTCTATCTATGAGATAAATATTTCCCTTAATTTGATCGTAATATTCATGCTCTGTATTTATTACAATTTCTTCATTATCATTGTCGTACAATATGTAAGTAGGGGACTGTAATAGTATATTAACAAACGAGTGGAGAACCACTTAACAGCAACCCACAGCAACCCACCAAATGTGTTAAGTCATTTTCCAGCGAGTTATGTCGAGGCCAATGTTATTTACAGGCCGTAATGTGGCAAATGTGACGTCACTAGCGGAGGCAAAGCCAATAATTTAAAACATTTATTTAAATTAACACTAAACGGAAAAAAAAAATCTGATTTTTGAAATAGCTTATGTCGTCTATAAAGAACATTTGGACATACATTACATGTAGAAGAAATAGTTTGATGAATTTTAAATAATAGTTAAAAGTTGTAAAAACATGGTTTTTGATCTTTATGAGCTTTTCTTTCGAAAATGAAACGATATAGCAAAAAATTATAGAAATATTTTTTATAAACCATAAAATTTGCTACAAAATTTTAGTGAGACCTTCCATCTGTTCTTAATGGTTTATACAAGAAAGGCGTTTGAATGAGCGTTTATTTTTTTGAAAATGCGGACATCAAGTCGCTTAAATTCAAAATTAATTAATACAGTATGTCAATTATTTAGAAAAATTGATGTGAAATAAACTAAACAGAAAGCTCTTCAGAATGCAAAAAACAATCCAAATTGAATAAGGTATTGTAAATAAATGTGAAATAACAACGTTTACTCTAGTTAATTGTAACTTAAAATGTATTTTTATTAATAACAATATATGAATCAAGAATTACATGTTTTAAATAAATATAAATAATAAATATTAATTAATTAAATGTTAATTTGATTGCAGTTTTGAAATTTTATTTCTTGTCTTTTTAGAAATCTCAAAGGTATTATTTTTTATTTTGGAGTAATTATTTAACAAAATGTTTGCAAAATAATTCAATAATATTGTAATTCGTTTTGCTGAATCCATATTGCAATATCTGCAAAAATCTTCAGTGTCGATGAGATGTTTAAATTTCAAATTATTTCTTGCCAAAGTTATAAAAGACGTCTTGTGACAATGAAGATTTAAAAAATTATTTTCATATTTTTCAGATATGATTATTTTAAACAAAGCATATGTTTCTGCAAGAACATTTATTAAATGATCTGAAGGTACCTTTAAGCCTCCCCTATCAATTACTGTTAAATAATCTAATTCTGAACGAGTTGCTTGTAAATATTTGTCTGTAATTATTGATGCTTTACAGTTTGTATATGAAATTTTGCTAGCAGTTGCTTTTTTTCCTACATATCCACCAATATAAATTAAAACTGAAATGTCGTTCTCACTCAATAAAACATTTTCTGTATTTATATCATTGAATTTAGTTAAATCACCATCAGTACGATCAACAACTGCGTCTGCTTCGCATCGTAATAAAAAATTTTTTAGCTGAAATTTATCATAAATAGATGACTTCAGCTTTAATAAACTTAATAATTTTAGTTTTCGTTCAGATTCCAAAACTTGCTGCACACTTATATGGTAGTTTACTCCTGACATTTCTCGGTACTGACCAAATCCAGCTTCAAGATCATCTGTTTGCCCAATAGTACATATTTAAATCTAAGCTTGTTTAACAGATATTTACATAAATCAATCATTGAGTTCAGAGAGAAGCATACAGTTAGCTTTAATGCAAAGTGGGTTTCATTAGTTAACTTTCCATGACGCTTTGGAAAGATTTTTAAATCATTCCAAGTATCTAACCAATTTGAAAAGTTATTTAAAAATAGCATATTATCATCATCCATGCTGCGTATTGGCTCTCGATATTTATCTCTTTCTGCAATCCCCAAAATAGTTGCTTTACAATTTACACAATTCCACCAATCAAGAATTTTTGATAGAAATAAAATGGTACCTGCTGCTTTATCTCCAAAAGTTGTTTGAAGTGCTGCAATATTTTTTTCATCAAAAATTTTGAGACAAAGATTTACATTCTGCCTTTCAAGCGAAGAAGGAAACAAGGCTTTCATAGTTAAACTTGGTGCTTTTTTTATAACGTTATTTTCTTCTATATAGTATAATCGTTTTAAATCTCTTACACAGACCTCAAAAATTACTTCGGACTTTTCATTTTTATTTAAGAAGTTTGGCACATTAAAGGTTTGTTTATTTTATTTATTTATTTAACGGGCGAACCCTTTTGAGTTACAGAAAGAAAAATAATGTACAGTCAACACTGGTTTCAAGTTAATATGTTGTTACAAAAATAATAATTTCTAATCAACAATGTTTAACAGGCATAATTTGAAGTTAGTAAACGTAATGTCCTAAAACTTAATGTAGTAGGAAACCTCGTTTGCTTCAAATAAAATACGACTTATTGGTGAATTATGCAGATATTTTGTTCTACTATATGGTATATGAAATAAAGTTATGGAGCGTGTATTTTGCTTGGAAACATGGAAGCCAATCTGTGCCAGAAGGGCAGGAGAATTTATACATCCGTTTAATAGTTTAAATAAAAATTTTAAATCAGTTTGTGTTCTACGAGTAGACAATTTATTTAGGTTTAATTCATATTCAATCAGCTCATAGTTACACTGGTAACTATCGAATCTAATTCCTAGTTTATAAGCAGCAAACCTTAAAAATTTATGCTGAACTCCTTAAATTTTTGCGCAATGTATAGCGTAATATGGAGACCATACAGTAAAGCAATACTCGAGATGAGGACGAACAAGCGCTGTGTAAAGAGATTTTATAGATTCAATTGTGTGAAAGTCAGAAGTAATTCTTTTTATAAATCCTAGTGCTCTTAGTGCCTTGTTGGCTATGAAATCATAATGGCTCTTAAAAGTAAGTTTTCTATCCATTATGACACCGAGATCTTTAATTATAATTTTACTTTATAGAAGGCTATTGTTTAATTGATAGTCATAATGTAGAAACTTTCTGATTTTATAAAATCTCATTACAAAGCACTTCTTCACATTCAATTCCATCTCGTTTTCTTCACACCATATACATAACTGAGAAAGTTCACTTTGAAGAGTTTCAGCATCTTCGATAGTTTTAATATTGAAAAATATTTTGAGATCGTCTGCAAATAGTAGAAACTGACATTTTGTAAATATTTTACCTATATCGTTGATGAAGAGAACAAACAATGGCGGTCCCAAATGAGAGCCTTGGGCACACCAGATGGTGCATTATGGTGCAAGTTTTTCATTTTTACTACTTGTCTTCTATTTATGAGGTAACTACGTAGCCAATCTAGTAAAGCGCCATGTATACTTAAGGCGTTAAGTTTGACAATCAAAAGGTCGTGAATTATACGGTCAAACGCCTTAGAAAAATCTGTGTAAATGCAATCAGTTTGGATTTTATTTTCAAGTGACTGTGTTAGAAATTGCGTGAATAGTAAAAGATTAGTTTAAGTTGATTTTCCTTTGGAGAAACCATGTTGTTCATGAATGATAATATGTTTAAAAACAGTAGAAAGATGGACCGTTTACTAAGCTTTCAAGTAGTTTAGGTATGCAAGATAGAATTGAAATTGGCCTATAATTTTTGATATCCGATATATTGCCAGATTTAAATACTGGTGTAATAAAACTAAGTTTCCAAACATCAGGAAATTCACCAACTTCTAGAGATTTATTAAAAATAAAATATAGAGGTCTAGAAAGAATAAAATTGCAATTGGTGGTATGTTATCCGGACTGGTGGTATGTTATCCGGAACTGGTGGTATGTTATCCGGACCGGATCTCTTGTTTGGATCCAATTGATTTATTGCCAAAAATACTTGATTAAGTGTAACAGAAAATGCACCTTCATTTACAATATTATTACTTTTAGATAGTAGATTTTTACTCTGGCATTTTTTGTTACTGTAAACAGAAGAAAAGTGATTTACAAAACCATTAGCTATATCTATACCATCCGATAGTTTATCATCATTAAAAGACATCTCATTTGGGATTTCGTTACTGTTTTTCTTCTCATTTACAAAGTGGAAAAAACATTTAATATTAAAAGGATTAATATTTTTAATATTTTGTATATGTTCGAGATAACATTCAGTTGACAACTGCTTACATTGCGTCCTTAAATTAGTAAATAGATCGTAATCAGAAGGCGAGTGAATATTTAAAAATTCCTGTGAGCTTCTTTTTTTTGACAGATTTTTTCTTTTAATTCTTCTGAGTACCACTTAGGAAACGTTGAAGTAACAATTACACGAGTAGGAACAAAAAGATCAATTGCTTGATATACAATTGAATAAAAATAATTTACCATTTAATTTAAGCAGGCATTTTCCTTGAAAATATTCCAGTTTTGCTCACCCAAAAAATTGTTTATCCCAAGGTAATCAGCTCGCTTGAAATCATAAGAATAACCATTCGCTTTTAAAAATGAATCGCTAGCACTAGACACTTCAACGAGTTTTATTTCCGCACAAAAAGGAGTGTGATGTCTGTCCATAGGTAATAGAGCATCTGTCTGATATGTCGTGCCAGTATTTGTTGAAAACACCAAATCCAATAGAACATTTCGATAATTCACCACCACATTGCACTGATAAAGATTAAGGAGAGAGCACAATTCACCGAAAGAATCAATAACTGCTTTTTCAAGTAAAGTAGGTTGATCAGTCATAGTAGGCACACAACTTCTTTGTTCATTTAACCACTGGATTCTTGGTACATTAAAATCACCAAACAAATGCAAGGGTATATTAGGGTTTGCTACATCAACAATTTCAACTGATTCACAGAAGGATAAATATGTATTTACACTTGAATTTGGAGGAATGTAAACACAGCCTAGAATGCATTTCTGTAATCTCTTTCCAACACTTACATACAGTTGCTCTAATGTATTATTTAATAAAATTAAGTGTGAGGAAAGAGACTTCTTAACTGCTATCAGAACACCTCCTAATCTTGTAAATTTACTAGTAGTTTCGTCGCGGTCCTTCCAGTAAATAGAATAGTTTGGTAGAGAGAGTTCGTTGTTAGAAAAATTTTCATTCAGGTCAGTTTCCGTGAAGATCAAGATGTTGTTGTCCGATAAGGCTGCTTCATGTCGTAGAAAATTTAGTTTAGTACGAAGGCCCCTTACATTCTGGTAATATACTGAAAGTGTTTTTATTGGTTTTTTGAAGTTTTTTTTATTCCGGATTGGATAATTTTTGGGTAGCCATTGATAACTTTTATTGTCAAGTTATTTACTCCTTCAGCTTTACGTTGCTCAATCTCCTTCTTTGCTTTTCTAAAGCACTCTTGTCAGATTTTAGTACGATCGTTGCTGATTCGGGCGTTTGGGTAAGTTGTGTTAACTTTTAACTTATGAACATTTTTGAAGATATTGGAAACTTCTTTTTCGCTTCTAAAGCTAAGTGTCCACTATAGAGTTTTTTAGGTAGAGTGTAGAGAAAACTCTGCGTAGAGACGAGTAGAGAAGTGTATACGTCCCGTAGAGCTCTACACGAGCGCTCTACACATGCTCTACACAAGCATTCTCTCGCCTGACAACTCTATAGTGTATATGCAACTTTTTGGTGCCCGGTAGAGCTTTTCATATGCTCTACACTCTATTGAACCTGTTCAATAGAGTTTTTTGCTCTACAGAGTGCGCTGTGCATTCTCAAAGTCACTGCCAATCTTTCTCCAGCTGGAATCGATTTTCGCAAGTGTGTGTCTTGCTTTTGGATTATCGGTGCAACCATTTGTGTTGGTTTAGGTAATGATTTGGTGTTAGAATAAGTAGTTTTAGTATTATATATACGCAGTTTTATTAGGAGCTAATTTACATGCGACTTTCGTTGTGCAAGATTACAGACTGAGTGTGTAGAGAGAGAGTGAGATGAAGCTAACATTCCTATGTGTTTGTTTGGTTGCATATGGTTGGAGTACAACTATGTTCATATTGGTAGGCATATACACATATCAACACCCTTCCTCAATGTGAACAATTTACACGACTCACATTCACATAAGAATCATACTGCTGTACTCCAAGGAGAGATCGTAACTTTACATATTGATTTCTAGCAAGTCCCTTTGTCAGTATGTCAGCAATTTGATTCTTAGTGTTAACGTACATTACATTAATTTCTCTGCTTTGATACAATTCACGTACAAACTTATATTTAACATCTATGTGCTTTAGTCTACAGTTTTCCCATTTTTGCAATAAATGTATTACAGATTGATTGTCTTCAAAGATGATAATCGGATCGTTGCACTCAACATAGAAATCACTTAAAAGGCCTTTTAACCACTTCACACACGTTGAAGCACACGCGAGAGCAACGTATTCTGCTTCCGTAGATGATAGAGCAATCGTTGCTTGCTTCCTAGTTGTCCAACCAATCGTTGATCCGAAGACTTGCAGCAGATGTCCTGACGTTGATTTCCTATCTTTATCTGTTGCCCAATTGGCGTCAACATACGCCCGAAGTGGAGTTTCAACCCTGCTGTTACGCTGATAGATTAGACCAAAATCTAGAGTACCCTTTACGTATCGAAGAATGCGTTTTAAACCTTTCCAGTGTGATAAAGTGGCATTGCTCTGGAAGCGACTAAAATGGTTTACAGCTGTGCTTAAATCTGGACGAGTACTTAGCATGAGGTACATCAGGCATCCTATAAGTTCACGATATGGCTTTGTTTCCAAGATGATTTCCTCTTCCCCATTATCTTCATGACATTCCGGATGGGTTTCCAATGGTGTATTTGCAGGATGGCATTCATTCATGTCGAATCGCGACAGTAAGTTTTTCATGTAGCTTCGTTGACTTAGAAATATTCCTTCCGAAGACCGCTCAATTTTTATTCCCAGGAAACAATGCAATTCTCCAAAATCTTTCATTGAGAATTTTCCTTTGAGTGCTTCAGTAATTTCCTCAATATCCACATCATCGTCTCCAGCAAGAATTATATCATCTACATAAAGGATAAGGTACAGTCCTTTTATTCCTGTCTTTCGGGAATACAAGCAGCTGTCGTATTCTGATCTTCGTAGTCCCAAACCAGTGATGAATTTATTGAATTCAGCATTCCATGCACGAGGCGCTTGTTTAAGCCCATACAACGCCTTCTTTAGTTTACAAACAAGTCCATTTTTCTCTTCAAGCCCTTGTGGTTGCGTCATATAGATTTCTTCATTTAGAGATCCATGCAGGAAAGCATTCTTGACGTCCAGCTGTCGAGTTTTCAAATTGAACTTGTTGACAACAGAAATCAGGGTCCGAACGGTTGTCATTTGTGCCACTGGTGCATAGGTTTCATTATAGTCGTACCCCTTCCTTTGTGAGCATCCTCTTATCACCAGCCGAGCTTTATGACTTTGTATATTTCCATCTGGATCTTTCTTTACTTTAAATACCCACTTGTTGTCTATGGCTTTCTTTCCAGCTGGTAGTGATACGAGGTCCCAAGTACCATTTTCTTTAAGTGATGCCATTTCCTCTTTTATTGCTTGATACCAGTGTTTCTTATCTTCTCTTTCTTCTATGTCTTCTATGTGAAGTGGAATGTCTTCGACAAAAGCTTCTGCACTTAGTGCCAACACTGTATAGTCATTTAAATAGGCTGGTTTTTGTTTAATTCGAACACTTCGTCTCCGTTCGTCTGCAGATGGTGTCTCGACTATTTCTTCATTGGTTTCGCTGTCACTGTCTTCTGAAATTGTGTCACTAATTTCATAGTCGACATCATCTTGATTTGGAACCGTTGTTTCTTCAGCTTTCGTTGACTCTTGATAGAAATTTCCCGCGTCAAAGGAAAATTTTGATTCATCAAAAACAACGTCATGTCCATAAAACAGTTTTCTTTCTTCTTGACACCACAAACGATAACCGTTTGCACAGTATCCCATTAACTGACAGTGTTTTGAACGAGATTCAAATTTTCCTGCGACCAGTTCCTTTGGTACGTGTAAGTAAGCGATGCACCCAAACACTCTGAGTTTACGTAAATTTGGCTTCTGTCCGAACCACAGCTCTGCTGGAACCTTGTCTTTTAAGGCGCTGGTAGGAGTACGATTTACGATGTATACGGCTGCCAAAACTGCTTCCGACCAGAAAATTTTACTTAAGTTCGCATTTAAAATCATGCAACGTGCCTTTTCGAGAACGGTACGATTCATACGTTCTGCAACTCCATTTTGTTCCGGAGTGTATCGAATCGTAAACTCATATTGAATTCCACATTGTTCAAAATGATCTTTCATTTCGTTTGAAATATACTCCCTACCGTTGTCGCACCTGAATCGACTTGTCTTCACATTAAAGTGGGCTTCTGCCATTGCTTGAAAAATTTTAAAGTGACGAAGAACTTCGCTTTTGTTAGTTATAGTATATGCCACGGTAAAGTGCGTATAATCATCTATAAAAGTTAGTAGATACCTTTTTCCGTCGTACGATGTGACGTTGCAAGGACCAGCCAAATCGCTGTGTATAAGCTCTAGAGGACGTTTTGCTCTGATTCGTTCCGTTTGGTGTGGTAGACGTGTCTGCTTCCCTTCTACACACACTTGGCACAGTGTAGATGGTTGATCCGCCGATTCTGTTGATATTCCGTCTACTATCTTCACTAGTTTCTTCATTCCAGCGTTGCTAATGTGGCTCAGTCGTTGATGCCACAACGTGTAGCTCTCATTAGTTTTACACACGTTCGCGATTTCCAATTCGTTTTCAAAGTCTAGTTTGTACAACTTTCCACGACGAACAGCTACAGCAGCTGTTATATTTCCTTTTCGAATTGTTCCCGTACCGGCTTCAAACATTATACAGTAACCCTCCATTTCCAATCTCCGCACTGACAGGAGGTTACATTCAAGTCCCGGCACACTCAACACTCCTTTAATCGTAACGCTGTTTATTTTTCCGTTTACACGTGCACGCACTTCCAAATCTCCGATTTGAGTTGCAGTTAAAGTTTGTCCCGACTTTGCGACACGAATATTCACTGGATTTACTAGTTTTCGTACGTTAAACAAAGCAGTGTCTGGCTTTGACAAATGTTCGCTTGATCCGGAATCAAGATACCACGACGACGAAGAATGTGTATTTTCTGCAGTAGTTGCATCAAATGCAAAACTCAAATGATCATCATTTGTATTGGAATCCAGGGCGATGTTAGCGGACTCACCATTTCTTTCTAATTTGTATTTCCGACAGTCAGCTCTTTTATGTCCGATGACGCCGCAATGATGACATTTGAAAGGGAAACGATCGCGCCGTATTTCGGTTTCCGCACTATTTCGATTAGCATAGTTCACATTCCGATTCACTCCACCGTCCTGTTTTCCCACATATGCGCTTCGATTTACAGGCATAGCGGCGAAGACGGTCGGCGGCGTATTCTCCGATTTTCCACTATTTCCGCACGAATTTCCACGTTTTGCTTCCTCATCAAGTAACCGTGTTTTTACAAAACTGAGAGTTAATTGTTCGCTTGAGAGTGTTTCGAGAGTGGTCATAACATACTCTAAATGACTATCAGATATTCGTTTTATTATCTGAGACTTACATTTTCTATCACTAGCGGTGTACGCGACATGCTGCGTCCTCTTCTGTGCACGTTCCTCAGCTGTATCCGTTGGCAGTGTGTTCGCCAATTCCTCAGGCGTAGATTTGACGAGTTCAATGAGTTCAAGCTCCTCAAGTAAGATTTCCATTCGGAACTTCCAATTAGTGTAGTTCATTCCGTCGAACAAAGGCACTTTATATTTTGCATCGTCCGCCATTTTGTACGTGTTTCACTTTCACTAATAATAATAAGTTTGTAGTTTACCTTTCGCGAACTTTCTTCCTACTTTGGGTCTGGGCCCATAACCTGTTGGTTTAGGTAATGATTTGGTGTTAGAATAAGTAGTTTTAGTATTATATATACGCAGTTTTATTAGGAGCTAATTTACATGCGACTTTCGTTGTGCAAGATTACAGACTGAGTGTGTAGAGAGAGAGTGAGATGAAGCTAACATTCCTATGTGTTTGTTTGGTTGCATATGGTTGGAGTACAACTATGTTCATATTGGTAGGCATATACACATATCAACAATTTGCAACAACGCTTCGAAATTCGAATGTGACATACGCAGAAAATTTCTGTACGCAGCTGAATTTTCTTCCTTTAGTTCAATTAACAAACCTCGATACAATCCAGCGTTTTGTTGTCTTTTCGCAATCCAATCCCGCTCCCAACATTTTCTTTTTTTTGCTTCACCTTCTTCTAGCAATAATACGGCTACAGCAGCACGTTTTTGTCGTGAACTCATTTTTTTAATTTTTATTTTAAACAAATATGGCTGCAGCTGCGCGCCCAACCATACGACTCTACAGCAGAGTCAAATACGTCTACAGCTATCTTGTCTATGGTCTACAGTGTATACAGTTGCTAGAGCGCATGGTAGAGCTCTACTCAAAATATCTCTACTGCAGCTCTAGTAGAGCGGTAGAGTGGTAGAGACGCGCCGTAGTGTACACATTACAGGTAGAGTCTCTACACACTACGCTCTACACTCTACCGAAAAAACTCTATAGTGGACACTTAGCCTTAGAACCACCTTTAGAGGTCGTGTAAGTCCCTGAGAATGCGTCCCCAGGCGAAAACTAGTAACAATTTCGATAGAATTATCAAGATCAGTAATAATTTCTTTAACAGCTGTTACATCGTTTGATTCATTATTTTCATCGAGAAACCCGTAAATGATAATATTATTTTTGCAATTTGCGATTAAAATGACATCTTTTTAGTTGCCATTTTTGATATTGAAACAGCCTTCTTTTTTTTATTGTTCTAAAAAAAGCGTGAAAAAATAGTTATTTATACAACAAGTAGCAAAATGTAAGTTATTTTATCACGAGTCGTAAATTTGTCCAACGAGGCGTCAGCCGAGTTGGACAATACGACAAGTGAAAAAATAACTAATTATATATTTTGCTCGTGTTGTATACACTATTTTTTGCAATTTTTAATTAAAATAAAAAAATATTAAAGATTAGTTAATAATCAGATGACAATCGGTTGCTTGATTCAAGCTTAATTTGTTATTAATTAGAGCAAACATTGATAAAACAATTGAAATCGCCCCTAGGAACGAAAAATCAAACAGCTTCCTTCACATAATTCAAATCGAATAGAAGTGTTTGCTAACTCAAATTTAATGGAAATGTGGCTTATATGTTCTTGTTCAGTTAAATAATCTTACTAATTGTACAATTAATATTGTTAATAAATAAAACATTGCGGTTTTATAACTTTTTGCCACGCTTTTAGCAATTTTTAAAATAATGAAAAAAAGTAAAAAGTATGAAAAAAAGTAGAAAAAGAGTGAAAAATAGTTATTTACGTAACAAGTCCGGAAAGTAGTGTCTTGCAGGACAAGCAGACGAGAAAGTCGGCGTGTCCTGCAAGGAATCTTTCCGGACATGTTGCGTACAATATTTTTTGTGTCGAATACTCTTATAAATACATATTTCTTCAAAAAAATGCTAAATAATAAATTTACAATGCAAAAAAATAAATAGAGCCATCTTTTGTTTTCTTTTGACACTAACAAATATCAATGTCATATACAGTAATTGCAAACTTTCAAAATATGGATACACCAAAACATATTTTAAAAGCTGCAGAAAATGTTATAAACAATTTATTGCCACAAAAATCTTCAGGCCGATATTGGAAAAATAACTAACTATGGAAACACTTTGCAGGAAAAACTAAAAATGGAAAAAATATGTAACTATGGAAACACTTTGCAGGCCAAGGCCGGCAAAAACCCTTTTCTGGCGGATTTTAAGATGTAGAAATCTAGTCATGCCGTATGAAGGCGCAAAAAAGTCTTTTTTTCACGCTTTTTTTAGAACAATAAAAAAAAAGAAGGCTGTTTCAATATCAAAAATGGCAAGTAAAAAGATGTCATTTTAATCGCAAATTGCAAAAAGACTTTTTTCTGCTCATATTAAATAATTCGAGCAGTATCAAGTTGTTTTTAGTATAGAAAACTATCAATGGTTGTCAACCAATCGTATGCCGAGATTTTCATTATTCCATTATGCTCAACCAATCATAGGCCGAGTTTACATTATACTATCGAAAAATATCTTGTGAAATATCATAGTATGCCATGATAATAAATTCAAACGTCAAACGTTAGTCTAATTGAGAAAATTGTGAGCAGTGCAGCAGCAGTTTGTAAGAATGGACAGTGATGACGACGTAATTTTAACTCCACCAGATGTTGAAGAAACGGCGAAGCTAATGACTCTTAATTTGTTACCTGAAAAATCACGCAAAAAGTATGAAATGGTGTACAGAAATGGTGAATTCACCTCCGTTTTCAATTATAAATTATGGTACAGTTAATGTTTATGTTAATAAGGACAAATAGTGAACCGTTTCTATCTTGTATGTATTCTTTAATAAAATGATAAAAATGCAACAAGAATGTATTCCTGTATTTGAAAATTATTCTCGCCTATTTAACAATTAATTTACCATTTGACAATTATTGATGCAATTATTTAATAAAAGCAGAAAAAGTATAGTATTTAACTCGTGAGAAAGTTGACAATTATTCACTCGTTGAATAATATACTATTTTTCACTCTTTTTCTACTTTTTTTCATTCTTTTTACTTTTTTTCATTATTTTAAAAATTGCTAAAAGCGTGGCAAAAAGTTATAAAACCGCAATGTTTTATTTATTAACAACATTAATTGTACAATTAGTAAGATTATTTAACTGAACAAGAACATATAAGCCACATTTCCATTAAATTTGAGTTAGCAAACACTTCTATTCGATTTGAATTATGTGAAGGAAGCTGTTTGATTTTTCGTTCCTAGGGGCGATTTCAATTGTTTTATCAATGTTTGCTCTAATTAATAACAAATTAAGCTTGAATCAAGCAACCGATTGTGATCTGATTATTAACTAATCTTTAATATTTTTTTATTTTAATTAAAAATTGCAAAAAATAGTGTATACAACACGAGCAAAATTAGTTATTTTTTCACTTGTCGTATTGTCCAACTCGGCTGGCGCCTCGTTGGACCAATTTACGACTTGTGAAAAAATAACTTACATTTTGCTACTTGTTGTATAAATAACTATTTTGCGACTATTCTGATCGTTTACTTCACTCAGAATTGTAGCAATATTAGGCGAAACGCTGTCCTCATGTTTTTTAGAGCGTTTCAGAGATTCAATTTCAGCTCTTAAACTACTATTTTCCTTTTCAACGGCCAATAGCTTGGTTTCAATTGATTTCATGGTAATTACATTATTTTATTTAATGACACTTCGAATTGAGCTTTGAATTTCGAAAACTAGTTAAGAGATTTTTCTTTGGTAGATAATTGGGCAAGTAATGAACAGTTAAGGGCCACCGCTTCCTTATGGATGTGCAGCAGAACCTTCGGTCCCTCATGGGGGTTCAAACCCAAAATCATATACTGGATTTTCACTACGGTTGTAAAACCAATGCTAACCTATGGTGCGCTGGTCTGGTGGCAAGCCGGCAAACGCCTCACCATACAAAGCCAACTTGCCAAAGTGCAAAGACAAGCACTGCTCTGTATAACCGGAGCTCTGCGTACCACTCCCACGGCATCACTGGAAGCGCTCATAGGACTCATGCCCCTCCATCTAAGTGTTGAGGCGGAGGCCAGAAGAGCCGCATACAGACTGTCATGCGGAGAATGTAAACTCTTGATAAGAGGACCGGGACACAGCAGGGTCTGGTCCGACGTGACTCAGACCCATAACTCTTCAACTATGAGGAGGGATAGATGTGGACCACTCTTCAATTTCGAGAGGAAATACGAAATTGGCATATCATGCTTAAACGATTGGACCTCCAATCCAGAGGGGCTTCTTAAACCTAGTGGACCGGTCTGGTTCACAGACGGCTCTAGGTCCGAAAACGGCACTGGAGCAAGCATTACATGCGAAAGACCTAAATATAGCCACACGCTTTCTTTAGGAAAAATGGTTACCACGTTTCAGGCGGAGATTGTTGCAATTTTGGCTTGTGCGCAAGAAAACCTAAACCGAGGGACTCACAATAAGAACCTCACCATCTGCACCAACAGTCAAGCTGCGCTAGGTGCCTTGGGCTCGTACCAAAGCAACTCGGTGCTCCTCCAGGACTGCATACAAGCCCTGGGGAGACTGTGTGAGCAAAACCGGGTTCGCATTCTGTGGATCCCTAAGCAGGTTGACATTCCAGGCATGTCCAATGCCAGCCTGCTAGCTGACAAAGGTTCCAAATCAGAGCTGATTGGACCCGAACCAGCATGTGGCATTACCCCAAACACGGTTAAAACCGAAATAGGGCGATGCTTTGATACAAAATTCAGCCAACACTGGAAAAACCTAGATGGTCTGCGGCAGAGCAAACTCTTCATAGACGGGCCCTCGAATAACAGATCACAGGCACTACTGGCACTGAACAAACAGCAGCTACGAAACGCAGTTGGACTCCTAACGGGACACTGCACCCTAAACAAACATCTGCACACCATGGGTCTTATAGGAGACGCCACCTGCAGATGCTGTGAAGAAGAGGAGGAAACTCCATTCCACCTAATCTCCGAATGTCCGGCGTTTGCCGAAATAAGAAGAGACATACTGGGTGACACAGTTCTGTCACCTTCTACTGTGAGGACCATGCCGCTGGGCAAACTACTATCCTTCTTGGATGTAGCTGGCCTAAGCACAATGGAGACTCGCTGAGGAGATGTCAAGCGCAATGGGCCTACATGGCCTGAGCGCTTGCATCTTTTCATTTCACAGGGTTCACTTGCTCCGGTTAGCTCACGCGCCGGCAACACCCGAAAGAAATTAAAAAAAAAAAAAAAAAAAAAATGAACAGTCGTTCACGCCTTTGGTCGAACAATCAGCGCAATTCCAACGATCACCATCTGTTTTCTTTTCTTCTCTGATAAATCGCTGAATATCACGACTTTTTAAAGAAACACACTCAGCGTGGAACCAGAGCTCGCAGCCACCTTGGCATAGAATAGATGCACTCTTGGGATTGATGATTTCGAAACAAGAGCCGCAATAGAATTGAACCATTTTAGATTAATGTTTACGCTTTGTTTAGAGTGAATACACAAGTAACTTTTGCTTAAAACACTCGAAAGACGATAATTTTTATTTTTTTTATTATTTATTTTTTTTTATTTTACTTCAATGTCAAATCGGTTTAAAGAATTTATAACAAATATTTCACTTAATTTTTAGAAATAACACAAAAACACGAACTATTTAGCAATTAACACAATAATCAATAGCAAGACGGATCCATAAGGTACAGCCTGGTATAACTTTGAAAGATTAAACTTGAAGATTTTCCGATAAGTATTATAAATTTAATTTTATACGAGGTGATGTTCGATGTGTTCAAGTTCAGGCCTGAATTGTCTTGGATCTTTTTGATTAAACCAGTTATTCCTTATACATTTAAGTAAGTGCACGCTGTCAAATAATATAAATATTTGAGAAGATTGTTTAAATGGATTGATGAAGTAGGATTTTAAATTTCCATTGCATAATTTTTCAAAACATTTTCGATTTATTTTATTATTATCCGATATAGTTGTTACAATAATATATCCTACTTCTGTTAAAACTTTAAGAACAGTATTAATAAGTTCAAATAAATAATCACCTGTAATATTTTTTACCGGATACAAAGCAACTACGTCTTTATTGTTTGAAAGCAAAGATGATATCATAAAAGTTTGAATTATTGCTGCTAAATTGGAGTTGCCATTGGATTAATACAGACAACAGAATAATTTTTGGGTAAGAAATTTTCCAGTGGTATATTTCGAATCCATTTTCTTCTATATTCAATATTTACAGGAAAGCGAAAAACTGTGACATATGTTTCTTTATTGCAATTGGAATAACATTCGGGAACGCAGCAACGTCGAGGCATTTTTTCGTTAAACGATATTTGTCTTTAATTGTATAATTAAAGATAAATAATTTAATTAAATAATAATAATAATATTATATATTTTATATTATTTTATAATATAAAATTTTTTATATGCTTTCAGCAGTCTTATATACGTGATGGTTGCATATGACAAGTTTTATAAAAGACGGCCGCAAACCGAATTTTTTTTTTTAAATTCTTGTACTAATTTAAATAAAGTATTAACCAAAAATACAATTTTTGCAAGCCAAATTTCCTTCTAAAATATCATATAGCTTGCAGCAGTCCTATATACGTGGTTGCATATGAGAATTTTTAAAAAAGACGGCCGCAAACCAAAACAAATGTTTAAAATTCTCGTACTAATTTAAATAAAATATTAAGAGTCTTCTGTACGTATACTTTCAATGTAAATTTCCTATGCCACGCACGCCATAATTATGCAATAATTAAGTATTATTTTGAGCTTGGACAAGTAATATATGAAACTTCAATGTTTTGTCAACAATATGGCCGGGTCAGATTTTCTTATAAGTCGATAATTATTTAACAGGAACCAATTATAAATATCATGTTTTACATAAATTACCGGTCATTTTTTACGCAGGTATAATTTGGTTAAAACAAATATTTTCAAAAATGTGCTCCGGCCATTTTGTTAAAACATCATTCAGTTTATTTTTGAAAAAAAATTGGCTTCAAAATGTTCATAAATAAGGCCTAATTCTTGGCGCTTGTATTTCCGAAATTTTGGTCTGGTTTGTATCGCCATCTGGTGTAATATTAGCCCAAGTGTAAAATCAATATTTTTATTGGAAAGCGACAGTTATATGGTGAGTTATATGGTGAGTTATATGGTGGTAAGTGAGATGCAAAAACCTGTGGTTGACTGGACGTAAAGACCTGCTACTTATCTGTTTATATTTGATTTTGTACTTTTCTAAATCATAACTATATTAATGAATGAGCACAAATTACATAGAATTAAATTAAAAATATTTTTAGGTATTTAGACTATATTGTACCCATATGTACGGATTGAAAATTATTCAATAATTAGTAATTTCCGAACTACTGGACCGATCAGTACCAAATTTCGTTCACATATTTAATTTTTTTTTTTGTAATTATATATATTTTTTGTTTCTTCTTTATCTTTGAGATAACCATTTAGGGTTAGGTGTAAGAATAGCTTTGAGCTAAACTTCGCCATTTGGATCTTAATCGTTTTGCAATTTATATTTAAGTGTAATTACGTTGGAATTCAATAAAGTCTTTTAATATTATTACTATTATTATATTTTAAAATATCCAGAAATCAAGTCGCATTAAAAAAAACTTATTAAAAGACATACGCAATATGGGCGAAAAATATGCGAAAAAAAATATAATTTAAAATTATAATTACTCCAAATCGAGAAAATGAAAATGAATTGGAAAAAATGGAAAATTCATGGAAATGATGAAAATGGAAAATGGCTAGTTTATACTTATAAAATCTAATCAGTTGAAATTGATTTGATATGAAATCTTTTGGCTTTTCTTATTTTTTGCTCTTCTTGAGCTGCTATAATTGCAGGTGAATCCCTTATTGGCAAACTGCGAGTAAATCTCGGATCTATCAATTCAGGAAGCAAGCATTCATAATAAAAAGTACAGAGCTTTGGTAACATTTTTTCCTGCCAAAATTTTCTATTACGACGAATGTATGCGACTTTTAGTGGATAATTTTCTCCGGTCCAAACAGGAAATATACAGCCTCTTTTTTCAGTTACTGCAAGTTGACCCTGAATTTGAAATTACCACATATTCTTTTGATTTACGGAATAAGTGTCAATGTATTGGTCGTAAATCCAAAATTTAATTTTTCCTTGTCGAATTGCAGTATCGGCTTCGATGTTGTAAGCAGAAAACGGACACTTTACTTCTATAACTAAATTATTTGCTGTAATACCATCCGGTGTAGCACCAATAAAAGAATAATCTTTGTGTATAAACAATCCGCATTGACGAATTTCTATATTTTCTTGTTGTTCTAATTGTTTTAAAGCAACATTTTCATTTGTACGTCCATGGCTCACGGCTGGTGCATGTAATTCAGTTCCATACAGAAGTTTTTGTACAAGTTTAGAACAACTGGTAGTTTTTTGTCATATACAAATGCTGTGAAAGTTTGAAGCCGTCAATATCTTTCGCCTATGTTCTAACCATCGTCCACTAGAAGATTGTAGAATGGTTTCACGTTCTAGTTTTTCTCGCATTTCCTTTGTTTTTTCCAGTTTTTGTAAAAAAGTCGTTTTTTTTTCTTCAAAATATTCAGGATCTATGTCGGGTTTTTGACAAAATTCACCATAACCTTCCGCTAATGTTGTTTTTCTAGATTTGAATAAATTTCTTCTGACATTTGGTGTTTGTTTATTTACCGTTCTTGTCATTAATGCTTGACTAACTTTTTTCTGTCGACTAAGTTCTAATTTTTTTATCCGAGAACTTGGACTGCTTCCGTACATATTTTTGTGTAATTCACAATGCGGTTTTTTTTGAATTAAAAGATACGACAGCCGCATAGCATCTAGATGAATAAGAATCTTTTAGAGAGTAATTTACTCTTTTTCCTCCAATAAATTTTGCAACTTTTGAATTGAAGTGTTCCACAACATTGCTATCTACATCTTCAATTAGAGATCTTGAATTGATGCTTAATGCCTAAAACAGTAGTATATTAAGTTACGAAGAGTGTTACGAGGAATATGTATAGTACCTGGATGCAAGCTTCTATACGAGAATATAATTGATTGAATGATTTTAAAACGGGTATTAAGTTTTCTTCTCCACTCTCCTTTCTTTCGCAAAAGTATAAGTCGCAGTTGTCATGCAAGCCAAAAACATGATTTACAGCATTATCTATATTATTTTTTAATAAGCGTACTCCATCTGCTTTGGTCTTATTGTGAGATATTGCGCCTACAATTGCATTTCTTAGACGACCTATATTTTTTAGTAATAATCGCCGAAGTCGTAAGGGATACCTTGTAACTGTGGTGAGCGTATGCAATTTATTACAAAAATTTCGAAGCAAGTGATTTCGGCACTCAATTTTTTCAACAGTCAAGTCATTGTAAGGTCTAGCTTCTAGAATTCTTTTGTAAGTACTGCTGTCACCGTCAGCAATAAGTTTCGAATATTTAACGCCATACATGGTTTCGCTATTTTTGAACCCTTCAACTAAAATGTCAGCTTCCATACTAGATGAAGACCCTTCAAAATTTTTGAAACATTTGTGAACCGGAGGATCCTCATTTTTATTATGACTTCTGACATAGACAATGCAATATTTATTTCGGACTCCCAAGAATAGGACTTCTCCAAATTGTTGACCGACACCCGCTGCCGGGTGCCGCTGCACCTGACAATGCCGAATAATTTTTTTATAGGACCTTTTAGACCAACAGCCATCAGCCACAACAGTAATTAACGGCACTCTATTTTCATCCACATTTCCTACATCAGTAGCATATTCTGCTTCTCGTTTTGCTGCAGCGTTCATTTTCTCCAAAGCGGTATTTTTCCAACCATTACTTACAACGGTATGAAATTTTGCATATGTTTTTGATGACAAATATGGAATATTCAAAGTTGCGAATATTTCCTCTGAATTAGAAAACCCTATGCCAATACTCATGGCTGCAGAAACCGCTGCAGTGTTGATGTCCATCACAGTATCATCGGGCTTATTCAAATTCATTGAAATTGTCCTACGGCACATATTGCATTTGAATTCAAGTTTCGAAACCAATCCAATTTTGTATTCTGACAAAAATTCTAAATTGTTTCTAAAAACAATTAGAAACAAACAAAACAAAATTCTAAAACAACCAAACATTTGTGAATGTGAATTCAGTCTCCGAATTTCTTCAAAAAAATAAGCAATGTCTACAATTCTACGCCCTTCTAATATGCTTTCGATTCTTGTCTGAAATGTGTAGAGTCGAATTAAATTCAAGAAATGCTTTTTGACAGAAAAATTTTCACCTTTAAACCCTCAGGCTTAGGAGAATCAAACAGGGCTTCTTCGAACTTTTCACTGCTCGATTCAGAGCCACAACTTCTTGATTCTACGATTTCTTCAACTCCTCCGTTTGCTTCAGTAATTACTTCAGCAGTTTCACTAACGTTAACTATATAATCATTTTGGAAAAAGAATATGTAAGATAGGTAATACTTTATGTAATATTTGGTGTTACACGAAGAAGAAGGTATAGCAGGATCTAAATAAATTGTTCTGTATTGATATAAATTGCCTGATTTTTTACATTTTTTTCGCGAATATTTGGTCACTTTTCGCCTTTCTAAATTGTTTCTGCCCATAATAGTGCCGGTACAATATAAACGAATAATAATGAAATATTATAATAATAATATTTGTTAACCACAAACTTCAAAAAACAATATTCAAAATCTATGAAGTGAACCCTATTATGCGTGCTGTAGAAAGACATAGAGCTATGGGATAATAGAGATGGATTGCATTTCGCTGTTTCGCATGAATTGACTGGCACGTAATTCGTTTTGCACGTATCACGCTTCGAATTTTATGCGCTCTCTTGCAGATATATTCCCACCGGTGTACATATTACAGAAGACTCTTAAAGATTCTAGTCAAACTTGATTTACAATATGCTCTTTTACTTATTAATTTTTTAAGTTCAGCTTCGATTATGATTTGTTGTTAATTTACTTAATAATTTGTTGTTATTTAATTCAATTGAAAATCGCACAACTATTTAAGCAACCAATAGAATGGCCGCATTTAAGCTGGTTGCTATAGTTACAATTGATCAACATCATTATTTTTTGGAAATATTTTGGAAATATTTAAAATATTTCCGATGTCACAATGAAAGGTGTTGTCAAAATTAATTTATTGGAAAAATTGGTAACATTAAATGAATCCAACAAATATATCAAAAAAACTAATTAAAATTAAAAACACAGTGATTGTAAGTAGTTTGTTGTTGGTTTCCAACGGAAGCAAAAGTGGAATAAGTCGAGTAAGATAGATGAAAAATTAAGATAGATGTAGAATGGAAATATCTAGTAGTAAAATGTCATTATAATTTATTAAATATTTTATAAAATATAACATCAATTAAGAGTTGTGCGATTTTCTTACCGAATACCATTCGTACAAAAATTAATTCCGAAAATTTTTTATCGCTTACACTCATGCATTAGTTAGCGTGAGGAAATCTGCCCTCGTCTGCGACTCGGGCAGATTTCCACGCCAACTAATGCATTCGTGAGCTTAAAAAAATTTTCTGGAAATAATTTGTGCACTTATGGTATTACATGTGAAAGTTTAAAATTTCTAACGTTTAAACAAATGATTTCTACATATACATTTAATTTATCATTTTACAATTTAAATAAATTTAGTGGAAATTTAACATCACCTTTTTCAACGATGTAGTTTTTCTTTTCTTTTTTGTTTGCTTCAAAGGAATGTTTGCTCCTCCTGCTTTTTTCTTTCTTCATGCGCCGGAATTTGTCAGTTCAATGAATTTTCGTTAATTTTCACCAACCTCTTTCTTCTTTAACTTCAGATCGATTAATTTTGTTTTCTTTTTAATTTGAATCTTGACGTTATATTGTTGGAATTATTGCCAGTTTGTTTTCTTTCTTCATTTTAAACACGTATTTTAACGCATTTTCTTTTTAACTTGATTAATTTCTTGTTTCGACAATCCTCAATAATCCGGCTCGAACGAATTTATGTTGATTACGTTTAATAAGTAATTATTTTATTTTATTTGAATTTTAGTGGACTTTATCTTTTATGATTTTTACTTTTACTGGCGTGAGGTGTTTCGTCGATGGATTTCTGTTTACTGACTTTATATTGTTAAACTTTGTGCGTGACCTTTAGGTCGTCTATCTTGGACCATCTGATTAACCCCGCTTAATAGAACCAAACAATCTTAACTGTTAAGTATGTACTTAACAGTTTCTACGTCCGTCAGATGCAACACATGTTTTTTGGAGGGCCCCGCAATAGATTCCATAATTAGCTATCTTCAAAAAGCACCACACTAAACGAATACAAAAACAATACAACATGCGAACGTAACCTCAACAACTATAGCTATCTCTGTCAGTTGGAGCTACGAGTTATCATTTTTTTCACATTTTTTGAAGTTCTTCTCATCTTGTAAGTGAAAGTATTTAAATATACTTGTCAAAGTGATTTTAAGTTTCCCGCTATAGTACGGGATTCCACTGCAAAAAATCCTTTGTCATCGGTAATCGCCTAAAAAAATTCACAAAGATACTTTGTACAAATCTCAATATAGAACCGACATTCAGCCCAATTGTTAGTGGTTTCTTATTGGAGTAATTAATTATCGCGCAAGTTAATTATTGAGTGTGATCTTCGTCATAAAGATAACCGATTGAAATTTACACCAGATATTAAACATTATATAAGGATTACGAAAACATCCTTCAGCATATTCCTAACAGGTTCCGTGACTTAGGCTGAACGTCTCAAAGACGCTCAAAAAATTTACTCGTCTTCATCATAGAGTAACCGCATACTTTTATATTGATGTTTTTAATAATAATAGTAATTCATGATCACTCCCCCTCTTCCTCCGCTACCTCGGCCTCTTCGGCCTCCACGGTCTCTTCGCCAGCCTCCCCGACCACCTCGGCCACTTTTACCGCGATGTCCTTTACTAGTGATAACAAAAATATTGATTTTCAGCAACTTTAACAATACTTCAGGTATATACGAGGTATATACGTTACGTTTTGTTGCTGGCGATTTATTATTGGCTGATAAGGGCTTTTTAATAGCAGACATTCTACCTGCAGGAGTGTCTTTAAACATACCCCTATTTTCAAAAAAAATATCAGTTCACCGAATCAGAAATACAACAATCCTTGAACGGGTCATTTCTAAAATTAAAAGATTTCGAAATTTAAATTTTATATCTGCATCTTTGAATGTTCATGCATCAATTTTATTTCAAGTTTGTGTGGCAGTGGTTAATTTTCAAAATCCGTTAATAAAAAAGTCACTTTTATTGTCAAATCACTTGATTTCAAATATTCCTATATCTCCAATCAAACAATCAGGGCTAACTCCAATTATCCCACAATCGTCTAGCCATACGCCAGTAAGTTTTACTTTTAAGTTTGTTCTTTTTTTAAAAGACTTTATCCCGACTAGCTTATGTTGTCTACTCCACTGAACAGCTTTTACCTTATCTAGGTAATAAGTACCTGTAAAATCGATGTAATATATTAAATTAAAGTTGGTATAAAAATAATAAGTTACATTACCGGAAACGCGCTTAAAAAGTGATATCGGGAATGAGTTCCTGTGGCACGCTTTTAACAAACTTCCAAAGTTGCTTCCAGTGAGCCTATGTTTTCTGGATATCAGCCATAGCGCATTCGTCCCATTCAGCCATTCGACTGTTCCAAATGCTTTTCTGTCAATTTGGTACGTTTGGTTGTCGAAATTTCCAGCGTTTTTTTTTTAAATAAACTATTTTACCTTTTATGTGTAAAAATGTTGAAGAAAACAAAATTGTCTCAATATGTCTTCATCACTAGAAGATTCTGACATTTGAGATGTGATCCCTTTATACTTTTCTGATGCTTCAAGCACGTGATCAGTAAAAGTCAGATGTTTACTGTCACTGCGAATTATCGTCTGCACGATAAAAGTATTTTGTAAGCAGTTAGTGTGTTTTTGTTTTTCATTTTTAATATGAATCAGCAGTTGAAAGAATTATTATTCTAAATATGTTTGAGGTATTGTGCAGGTAAGCTTGTGCATTTATATTTTTATAAATGGTTTTCAATCTTTATATCCTAAAATTTTTACAAACTTTGATTAATTACTCACTTTTCTCATTGAAAAAATTAAATTAAAATCTTTGATTAATTACTCACTTTTATTTTAACTATGCAAACGCCGACTTTCTTGTCATCGTGCTCTTAAGAAAATGAGAATGAACACCGAAAAAAATCAATCTTTTTGTCGAAAAAACTGTTCCTAATTATAGTAATAGCATCTTCAAGGAACACTTTTAACAGAATTAATCACCCTATTGTCGTTGAATTAGTTGGTAAATAATATTTTATAATTACATGTCTTAATCTTTAACAATATTATGGTTACAGACCAATTTCGACAATCTTCGTACTATTCAAAAAATCCATACGAACTTAGGAAAATCAGTTCTGAAAAAGCAGTACTATTGACAATATGGTATTTGGGCAACACTGAAACATTCCGCTAAATATCGGATCGGTTTGATGTGGGTTTTAGCTCACTTCACCGAATGTTGGTTGCTGAGCTGAATTTCTATGTCAGTTTGAAAGAAAAACATATAAAGTGGCCGAATGCCCAAGGAAGAAAAGTAATTTCGGGGCAATTTAAGAAAAAACAAAATATAGACTCCATTATAGGTGCAATTGGCGGCAGTCACATTGAAATCAAAATGCCGAAAAATAATGGTGACTTTTGTGAATACTAAGGGATATTGCAGTTTAATAATTCAAGCTGTTTGCCTACCTCCCAAATTGTATTCCGATGTCTAAATTGGAGAGCCTGGATCACTTACAATGTTGAATAGACAAAAAACATTGACGAACATTAAATAAACATTAAATTGTAGCGGCAGCGTAAGGAGTGAACTCGCAATGCGAATGTGAATGAAGCTTAAGGAAATGAGGAAAAAGAAGGGAGCAAAAATGACAAGCGAGGGACAGTAGAGTCAGAATCGTCAAACAACATTCATGTAACTTTATAAACATTAGTTTTCAGGTAAACTTAAAAATAAATAATATATATTAGTGAGTACCAAACGTTATTATTAAATACCCCGATCAGCGATTCTAAACTGGTGACCCCGACATGATGCGGCCACTTCTGCAACGAGTGTGGCAAACCCTTTATTGCAGTCAGCTGACGTAGCCCGAGGTTGGTCACAAGACGAAACTTGGGTCCGGGTGACTTGTAGAATTGCTTGTGTTGGTATAGGTAGACGCTGCAACCATTGATGTCGAATTACATCGTTTGGTGTTTCTCCGGCAAGTGCGTTTATCTCTTGCAATAGCTGGGACGGTTCCTTATCTTTTAATTCCATACCTGACAAATGTTTCTTTAATCTTTGTTCATCGGTGTCGGTGCATCGAGTCACGAGTGCTTGTTTTACTAATTCGTAGGTGGGTGCGGGTGTGGAAGCACGAAGAACGTCAGCCACCAGCTTCAAGGCTTCTTTGTCCAGTGCTGAGACAAGATGGTGGAATTTCGTTCGTACATTAAAGGCCTCTCTAACTTCTAGTCTTCTCATCTGTTGCGGGGCCCTCCAAAAAACATGTGTTGTCTCTGTTGGACGTAGAAACTAACAAACTCTATGAAATACATGTGAAAGATATTGATTTTAATAGGGAACTAACAGGTATACACATTAATTACTGAGTTTATGCTTTTAATGACTTATTTCATTTTTAGATTGTTTGTTTGCTCAATCTTTATTGAATATGGCAGTAAGAGAAGTGGAGCAAAACCAAGAATCACCCAATTCACATTGTATCAACAATAAATAAAATGTGCCACAAACATCGCTAACGACACCAACGCAGTCACAAAGAAATTGGACCTACGACGCTTCTAAACTATTAATTAGTTCCATGGAGCAATACATCGTTGACTTGATTTACCCTAAGAAACGGTTGCATGTTTTCCACAATACTAGCAATATTCTTTTAAGCCACAAATTTTAAAACACCACTATTGCTTGCTCTAATAAATGGAAAAGTTTGGTCCGCAGCTACAAGTCTAGCGCCGATAAGTAAATTCAAACCGGACTAGCGCCAATTACATTCGGTTTTTATGAAGATATTGATGCAATATTAGGTTCGAAACCAACAATGCATTTGCTGCATGCTATTAATTCTTCCGCACACAAATCCGACCAAACCATAGTGAATTCTGAGAGGGATTCATTGGTTGTAACACCGGTGGATACGAATGAAGTTGTGGTTACTCCAACAGGTCGTAAACTAAAACGTTTTGAAATTAACGACCAAAAGCAGAAAGGGGACGAAGACAGGGTGAGGATTGAAAAAAAAAGTTGCAGATCGAGAAGAGAAAGCTGTAAGAAAGCTACTTCCAAACAAAGCTACTTCCAAACCCGAGCCCAGCTGCAAACTACAAAAAGCAGCAGAAGAGGTGCAGCACTTGCGTGAAAAACTGAGTTGGTTGAGACAAGAGAACTTCGAACTCCAGAGAGAAATTTTACACTTACAACAAGAACCTGTAAATGTGCAATATAATATGTGTACGCTGCCCACAGCACCAAATCAAACGGCCCAAGTCAAGTTTACTGCACTATAAATTGTAGTGGTGCTATTAGGGGCATTGTTGGGCAAGTTTGTTCCACACCCGCACCTACCTACGAATTACTAAAACAAGCACTCGTGACTCGATGCACCGACACCGCTGAACAAAGATTAAAGAAACTTTTGTCAGGTATGGTATTAGGAGATAAGAAACCGTGCCAGCTATTGCGAGAGATAAACGCACTCGCCGGCGAAACACCAAACGATGTAATTCGACATCTATGGTTGCAGCGTCTACCTGTACCAACACAGGCAATTTTACAAGCCACTACCAAAAAGCCCTTAATGTCACCCTGACACAAGTTTCGTCTTGTGACCAACCTCCGGCTACGTCAGCTGATTGCAACAAAGACTTTGCCACACCCGCATCATGTCGGGGTCACCACTGTTGAATTGCTGACCGAGATATTTAATAATAACGTTTGGAAGACACTAATATATATTATTTATTTTTAAGTTTACATAAGAACGAATGTTTATAATGTTACATTATTGTTGTTGGACGATTCTGATTCTATTCTCCCTCGCTTGTCACTTTTGCTCCCTTCTTTTTTCTTTTTTTCCCTAAGTTTCATTCACATTGCGCGGTGGAGTTCACTCTTAACGCTGCCGCTATAATTTAATGTTTAATGTTTATTTAATGTTCGTCAAAGAAATATATTTTATAAAAATTATTAATGTTTTCTGTCTATTCAACATTATAAGTGATCTAGGTTCTCCAATATAGACATCGGAAAATAATTTGGAAGGTAGGCAAACAGCTTGAATTATTAAACTGCAATATCACTTCCTATTCACATAACAGTCACTATTATTTTTCGGCATTTTGATTTCAATGTGCAAATTGCAACTATAATTTGTTTCTTCTTAAATTGCCCCGAAATTACTTTTCTTTCTTGGGCATTCGGCCACTTTATATGTTTTTCTTTCAAACTGACACAGAAATACAGCACAGCAACCCACATTCGGTGATATGTATTTAATTTAGTGTAGGTAATTTACTGTAGAAGTAATGTATCAAATGTCTTGATACATTACTTCTACTTTTGAATTTTCCTCCATGGATACAAGAATAATTTATAATGTTATATTTAAGTTCTGATATCATTGAACGTTTGATTCCTTTTTTATTTGCTACAGCTATTGTTAAAGAATCTTTAATCCAAAGTTTTTGCTTATTTTCAGTTTCGTACATTTGTATTTGATTGTTTAGTTGGCCAAACGTACTAAATTTTTGTCCCAGAGTAAACATACTGAAACTATTAATTCTTATTTAGATTTACATACCTCTTAAACACTTCAATCACAGAACAAATAAAATAAATCTTATTAATCAACATCAGAAAGAATGGCGCACACGCAATGGTGCAGCTTTCTATGCGAGCCACGCACTAAACTAAAATTACAGACAAATACCGCAATGCAGATACAAGATCGCGCGCATTCGGCATCTGCGCTTGCGCAACTACTAGACGTTACTTTAATTTGTAATGAAATAGTAACGTCTAGAAGTTACTTTAATTTGAAATCAAACAGTAACGGCTGGAAGTTACTTTAATTTGTAATGAAATAGTGACGTCTAGACGTTACTATAGACAAAGCGTAAGTTTTAAAACAAATCACAACAGTGTCTTGGTCCTGAAGAGGTTATGTTGGTATGTCAGAGCGTCACGGCGAAAAAGTCTTGTTGTCTTTCTCCAATATTACTAGAGTAGCAGGTTGCCTCGTGCGGTGCTAGCCAATAGCAGCGTAGTCGGGTATCGTGACGTCACAAGAATCTTGAATACGTTAAAATGTAGGAAAAATATAAAATACGATTCAGGACAAGGGATATACGCTGTCCGTTTATGATAGGCTATTACGTCACTGCTTAGCAGTTATGACGTAGTTAATACCAACTGCTAAAATAAAAATTAAAACGACAGGATCCAATTCATTTTAGGCATAAATCCGTTAGTAATTAATAATATTAATATTTCTATAAAAATTAGGCGATAATATGAGGTATTAACTGAGAAAATGGGCGAGAAAGATTTTATTTTTAGTGACATTTAGTTTATTACCAACGTTTTGTTGGTCACGCATAAAGTATAATTCATATTCGCCACGACAAAAGTGCCTTTCTAGTGAAGTGAAAAACATGGTTATAAATTTGCTCGGCGAATTTTGGTGGCGAATGCACTTAAAATAAATTTAACGAGTGTTAATAGAGTGGCTGCTGCCAAAAACAAAGACCTGCCAATTGCAGGGCCCTCAAAACGAACTCATAAATAACCGCTGGTGACTCGGAACCGCCGGTTAATCGGAATATACCTTTAGATTGCGTCATATACAATTGATGACGTAATAGCCTATCATAAACGGACAGACTATAGGATAAAATTACTTGATAAAATTAAATTTCGTTATATATTATTATATTTTTATTATGTAATAATTTTATTACGCTATATCACAAGGGAAATAGTATTTTACATTTTAAAAAGCAGGTAGTTAGATTTTATGGTAATAATGTAAATAATTTTCTTGTAATGTAAATAACTTTTACTGGCTAGCCAGTACAGAAATTGTTCATTAAACTAACAAATAAAATAGATAAAATTGAATGTATAATAAAACACTTGCTTATTCTGAATTAAAAATAAACTCATGTTTATTCACATTAAAATTGAATAAATAACATTATTAATTAAAAAAACATATTATAAAAAAAGGCCTCAAAAAGATAAATGCGTCACCCAACTGGGCATACAATAATTATGAATATTTGCCTCTTTATAAGTGAAATTGCCAAGATCGGGAAATGATTCTTTAAACTTTTTAGCAATACCCCGCCAAATATTTCAGGCCGTCATTTTCGGTCATTTTGCGAATTGATTTTGAGCTAGCAGCTGATTGCATAGATGATGATGATATAGTTGAACTGCTTGTCATCTTCTACAGGTAAAGATTCTGTGAAAAATTTAGAGGCTGTTCAACGGGAATTTCAGACAGTTTAACCCTTTTTATGATTTTTGCTGAAAGAAATTCTTCTTTTTCCAATTCTTCCGTGTTAACCTTTTTCTGTGTAATTTCAGGATTTTTACCCAATAAAATCATTTGCACTCTATATATGGCATTTATAGGAGATGGATGATCATGCAAGCCCCCCCCTTGTACGAATCTAATACAAAACAAAATAGTATAAGTAAATAAAAAATGCAATTTAAATGGAAGTTAATTATTTGAACTGACCTGTGAAAAAAAAAATTTCAAGTACGTCTTGGTTTAACCGATGTATTAAAATGTACGAAATATCGTAACGTCTTTTCATGTCTTCGTACAATAACTTTAATGACCTAGTAGATACCATGATGCTTTTTTGAAACCTTTGAAAACATCGTTTTGAAATTCATTGCATTGTATTTATTGTTTCGCTCATTTTATCTAAAATCTCATTTTGCAATTACCATATGGTACAATACAAGTACCATATGGTCGCTTGTACACAATGCATGCTTGCGGAGTGTATGAGTTCATGATATTAAACGAACTATTACACAATTCTATAAAATTTCGAACGTTACAAGCTAAATTTTTATCAGCCCCAGGTTTATATCGTGTTAAGGCAGAGGAAACTGTATGAGACAATAATTGAGCAGCTAATGCTATATTTTGGCGTTGAGTTTTTTCACACATTACATGTTGCTTGGTAAGAAAATGACAAGAATTAATTTAGAAATCGGTATTCTCCAACGAAGCTTGAAGTGGTTGCTTATTTATTAGTGTTCCATCCTGTTACACAAACCCTGTATCAAGAAGCCAGTTTCGTAGAAGTTTCAGTAAATGTGGGATATCAGCAAAAAAATATATACAATTTGACGTAACTGGGTGCTGATATTGAGAATTATCAATACTAAAATTCAGTTCTTTCCATAGACCCATATTTCCACCCCCACAATCGGACACACAAGCCACTACTTCATATCCCACCTGATCCATATGTTGAATTAAATTGTCGAGTATGGACTTGGTCATTTTTTTGTCAAAATCTAAATAAATTGTCTGTTTCCATTAGTTGTCTGCTTCCATTGTCTTCCTTCCTCTTGCTATTACAATTTGCATGTATGAATGCGGCCCCACCACTTCGTCTTTCTTAAAATTATATTCGACAACTGATTTAACTTTTATTTCATCAAATGACAAAACTGCTATTTTTTCTAAACTGGACATTGTTGTACCCGATATTTTTACTACGTCCAAAACATCACTTAGAATGCCATTCCGTATTTGAATATTAGACGCCCATTTCTGCAGAGTTAAAATTCCAGGTAGTGGAAATTTTAGTGTGCTTCTCAAATAAACATAACATCTTTGACTAAAATATCTGGTTGGATATTTCATTTGAAGTCCAAACTACACGGGTTTTTTGGAACAAACATTTAATAACGTAGATTGAATCATTTCGGTTTTCTCTTTGGCAGGTGTATTAATATTGTTGTTAATATATGTAGTCAATTCATCTATTTTTTTTTCAAGATTTTTAGATTTTAGTTGTTCTTTAACTAATTTATCTTTTAATGCTTGGATTGACTTAAGTGCTGACTGTAACCGATTTTTTAAGTTTCTTAATTCCTGTTTATGTTCTATATTTCGGATAATTTTATCAATAAATGCAGATACAGATGCTGGTTTGTCATCTTGGTTTAAAAATGTAGAAGATTCACAAAATTCCAAGGTGTTGTTAATTTGCTGTTCCACTTCTAAAGTAGGAGTAGATGGTGAAATAATTATAAGATTAAACGAACTTACCTTAAGTGAAGTTCTATCTTAATTATATGTAGCGCCTTTTTCGATAGATCAAAAACGTAGTACACCGATTTCGCGTGTATGCAACCACAAATTCAAAGTAAAAAAATTTGATAGCGCCCTCATTTTTAGACGGGCGCTTATCGTCATTATTTTGAAGTATGGCTATTGTTGCACTAGGGAACTAAGACTTAAAAGTCTGAAAATAAGGGAACGGGCGGGAGTGATCTATCGAAAAAGGTGCTACATATAATTAAGATAGAACTTCACTTAAGGTAAATTCGTTTAATTTTATAATTATATTTGGTCCTTTTTCTCAAGATCAAACACGTAGATGTTTAAAGTTAGTGCTGCAGCACTGGGCAACAATAAACGCTTATACATTTGAAGTAAGAATCCAAATATTTATTGAACATATACGAGTAGCAAGTCTTCAACTAGTCTTAATTCAAGTTATATTCAACAAACTGCTTTAGAGAACAAATCAAAGTCAGCTATAGGTCGATTATAAAATTTCGCAAATGTTCTAGAGCGTTCTGACCAACCTGCTGTGGTTTTAATCATGTTAGTACTTATAACTCCTCTAAATGCGGCCGAAGACGAGGCATGCCTCGTACTGTGGGCTAAAAAAATCTGTGTCTAAGCCACTTTTTTTAATGTTGTTTTAACCCAGCGACTCAAGGTGTCCTTTGATGCTGTCTTAAATGACATATTAACTGTTATGAATAAATTAATATTTGACGATTTTCTTATTAAAAGAGTACGTTTCAAGTACTCCTGTAAAGCTCTCACTCCGCAAATTTCAGACTGTTCGTTAAAGAATAGAATTTTCAATAAGGGCTGGTTCTTATTAGGTGCCGATGTCTTAATTAGTGAGGGTATTTTAATTGTAAATTCCTGTACTTCTTCTCTGATAAATTCAATTTCAATGCTGTGAAGAGTTTACATTCTATGACCTGTTACGGTCCATTTTTGCAATGCACCTAAAAGGATAAATTTAGTAGAGCTTCGTAATCTAATATCCTACTTACCTGAATCGTGGCTCCTCGTCTTCTTTTTCCTTAGTTGTCGCGGTCATTAATTGTAAATAAATCCAAAAAGAACCGATTTATGAGGTTAGGAATACTGTAAAGTCGTTAAGATTAGTTTAATACCAATGTTGCAAATACAATTTACTTACCTAATCACTGTTAGTGAAGTGCGATCTTTGCCATCTTAGATAATAGCACTAATTGGGCCCAACACTGATTTTCATCACTTCTATTAAACTACACTTTGTTGTTATGGCGAGATGTCAACCGAGTAGAGGTCAATGTCTGACATTGAAGTTAGCTAGATTTATGACGAATGCTAGACGCGAAATATTCCTGCTCGAGGTAACTAGGTCACGTGATCAACGCTACAAAACGAATCGTCCCTTTCTATTTTTGATCGTTGGATCAAACACACGCTCTGCGGATTTAGCGGGCCGATTCTGTAAAACAGTTAACGAAAATCAATTAGTGCATCTAATTGATCTACGGTAGATCATCTTAAACTCAATAGGAGTTGATTTTCGGCATTATTGATTATTTTGGACGACTGTTGGAATCGTAAAAATCGATCGCCACGTGATCTGGTGAGTGCCATTTGCCTTTAAATTTTACCATATTCTCATAAACTGGATCTTTTAGGCGCAATTTCAACGCGTGATCTGCGTGATCTAAGCGTTAGAAAAGCGAGGAATATTCGCTGGTTGCTGTTTCTATCGTACTTTTCGATTTGGAAGTTTGTGCGTTATCTTGGGCGATCTGTCGGAATTCGGCTGTCGATAGTGGAATCTGGATTCTGACCTCCATAATATCGAGACGCAAATATCATCGACATCTCATCTCCCTTGCTACAACATCTTGCTACGATGTCCACATCGAATTTTGTATCAGATAAGTGGTTTTGAATTATCATTGTTGAAGTTCCGAGAAACTTGACTGGTTTCGCAGATATATTGGGTTTCGTATTAAAGTAAATCACACAAGTTGTGCTGGGTTCTATACATTCGAAAAACTATAAATTCGATAATAAGTAAATACTCATATGGTATAACCGCTAGCGATAGTGTGCACAGTATCCGCCGAGAATTTGTATGTATAATACCGAATAAATGATTCACCGTAAAATTTAAAGGCAAATGGCACTCACCAGATCACGTGGCGATCGATTTTTACGATTCCAACAGTCGTCCGAAATAATCAATAATGCCGAAAATCAACTCCTATTGAGTTTAAGATGATCTACCGTAGATCAATTAGATGCACTAATTGATTTTCGTTAACTGTTTTACAGAATCGGCCCGCTAAATCCACAGAGCGTGTGTTTGATCCAACGATCAAAAATAGAAAGGGACGATTCGTTTTGTAGCGTTGATCACGTGACCTAGTTACCTCGAGCAGGAATATTTCGCGTCTAGCATTCGTCATAAATCTAGCTAACTTCAATGTCAGACATTGACCTCTACTCGGTTGACATCTCACCATAACAACAAAGTGTAGTTTAATAGAAGTGATGAAAATCAGTGTTGGGTCCAATTAGTGCTATTATCTAAGATGGCAAAGATCGCACTTCACTAACAGTGATTAGGTAAGTAAATTGTATTTGCAACATTGGTACTAAACTAATCTTAACGACTTTACAGTATTCCTAACCTCATAAATCGGTTCTTTTTGGATTTATTTACAATTAATGACCGCGACAACTAAGGAAAAAGAAGACGAGGAGCCACGATTCAGGTAAGTAGGATATTAGATTACGAAGCTCTACTAAATTTATCCTTTTAGGTGCATTGCAAAAATGGACCGTAACAACTCCTCCCTTTCTACAAAGAGGTTTTTACCAAAAGAAAACCGAAAATTATAGCCCATACTATAATAAAACAAGAGCTGTGGTACAACTGGAAGTCGCAACCACACTATAAACATGGATAGAGGAAAAAAAAAAAGACAACACATTAGCCATAATCCCCTTTAACGTTTAAGGTGGGGGATTACCACACTGGCGAGGTGTGATGGGTTTCCCCCCCACCGGAGCTGGATACGGTCGCTCCACACCGAGGCTGAAACGCTGGATAGCGGCCGCCCTACCGACTACCCGTAGCCACACAGTCCAACAGGGCTAGTCCCCGTGGATTACATTCACAAAACATCACCAACAGACTGTTAGGGGGCTCTTACCCCTGACCAGCTAGCCACTGCGATATTCTTCTTTCGGGCTCCGACACACCGAAAGGCCTCCAACAGTAAGGCAAAAGAAGACGAGGAGCCACGATTCAGGTAAGTAGGATATTAGATTACGAAGCTCTACTAAATTTATCCTTTTAGGTGCATTGCAAAAATGGACCGTAACACGTTGTCTTGGTTAGGTCGCTGAGTAATTTTTTTTTTTTTTGGTGAGATCGTGGTGATTCTTGCGAAATTCTTGCAAAACAGCAACTGGTGAAGTGCGGATTGTTTCTTTTTTTTTGTTTTTTTTTTTTTGTTGATGGGGTAGAGTTTATATTTAGTATATTAAGAGGTACATTAAGTAATTCAAGTTAAGATAAATTTAAAATTTAATAATGGAGATTAACAGATTGTTAGGTGACGAAATTTCTTATGAATTGTTGATTCGAGGTATAGCGATTGAGGGTACCGTCGCGGATAAACGAGCTGCGTTACGATCGGCGATGCGAATAGAACGAAGTGGAGGTATAACGTCTCAATTCCCTTCTTCGCTAACTACCAATTCAGAATTGGAAGTCTGCGATCAGAAATTAACAGAATTAAGAGTTGAAATTGATCGGTTTGATGTAAGTAATTCTAATAATGAATTTAAGCGCATTAATAGTAGGTTACTTCATGTTTATGGAAGATTAGGTCGGTTACCAACTGACGTGCCAGACCAGGCGGGAAAGAAAGGTGAATTGGTTGCAAAATGTTTACTAATGTGTGACGAAACACAAAGTAAAGCAGACAATGCAGTTGAAGGTCATATTGATGGTTCACTGATAGATTCAGCTAATCCCCTAATTCCCGAACTTGCGGCAGGAACTGTACGTAGCCGAATACAACAATTTGAAGTACCTTTAGATTTAGAACCGCGCAGACTCTCATTTAACCCCATACTGTCATTTCATAACTCATCACCGACGCGACCACCCACTTCGAATCTGGAATCGAATAATATGTTTAACCATCATAATGTAACTAATGTTAACGAAATGGTTACGTTACCAAATCGTTTTAATGAATGCTCGATAACACCCAACGCGGAAAGTACAGCGGAAATTTATTCTCGGTATCCAGATGTATATAAATGGCGGGTATCATTTGACGGTGAATCAAGCGTATCAGATTTTTTGGAACGGGTCGAAGAAATTCGAATTTCTAGGGGAGTCAGTAAAACACGACTTTTGCAAGCCGCGCCTGAACTTTTTATTAAAGATGCGCTCATGTGGTTCAGAACCCATAACTTCCAATCGTGGGACGATTTAGTGGAACAGCTTAGGGACGCGTTTCAACCCCCCGATTATCAATTTGCGTTATGGGACGAGATTCGCCGGCGAACTCAAGGCGAAAAAGAAAAAATTATTACTTTTGTTGCTGCTATGCAAAGTTTGTTTAAAAAACTAGGGAGTAATCAGCCAGATGAAACGTCGCGAGTTCAAATGATTCGTCGGAATATGTTACCCGGTATACAATCGCAATTGGCATTACAATCAGTGTCATCGGTTTTAGAATTAACGCGTATCGCGAGAGCCATTGAAGAAACAATTTGGCGAGCACAACAATTTTGTCCACCTCCGACAAATTATCGTAGACTGCTCGAACCAGAATTAGCTTATCATCGACCAACTCAATCTCAGGTGTCAGTAGTAGAGGAATTAGTCCCTCATTTTGTAGCTCACAATTTGAATGCGGTAGAATCAGGCGAACCAAGTACGAGTAGACCAGGCGAGTCAAGAAATGGTTCAAGTATATGTTGGAATTGCGGACAAAGAGGACATAGATTTAACGCATGCATACAACCAAGGCGTCGATTTTGCTTTAATTGTGGGGCGGATGGATTTACTGTCGCAAATTGTCCAAAATGTTCAAAAAACGAGCGTACGGGTCGTCGCTAGGCCGAACGAATGACTCTTTCCATACGGCTACTGTGGTTGCTTCACTTGATTATGTTTTGGAGCATGCTGGCAATGATCGAAGGCCATATTTAACGGTTTCAATATACGGGATTAAAATGTTGGGTTTGTTAGATTCAGGGGCATCGCGAACGTTAATCGGAGCACAGGGTTGGGATATGTTACGTAAAGTTTCGTTATTAACACAAAGTACGGTAGATCAATTTTGTCGGGTCGCTAATGGACAAACATGTGAAGTGGAAGGAATAGTATTTCTACCGATGTGTGTAAATGATCGGGTTAGAGTTATACAGACACTTATAGTACCTTCGTTATCACATTGTTTAATTCTTGGAGTTGATTTTTGGCAGGAATTGGGAATTGTCCCCGATTTATGTACTGGACAATGGACGTTTAGAAATTCAGTTAACGTTGAGGAAATTCAATATCCTAATACGAGTGGACTTGACGTACTGACGTCCGACCAACAAGAATTATTAACGCAAACCATTTCTAAAACGTTTAACCGAATTTCGGGTCTCGGTCGTACCAGTATAGTAGAACATGTAATAACGGTGAGCCCTCAGCAACAACCTATTAAGTAACGTCACTACCCAATATCTCCCGCACTTCAAAAATACGTGTACTCAGAATTAGATAAAATGTTAGAGGAAGGGATCATTGAACCGTCGGCATCTCCATGGGCTTCACCTATTGTATTGATAAAGAAATCGGACGGAAATTATCGGTTTTGTGTGGACTATAGAGAGGTAAATAAGGTCAGTTTGCGGGATGCTTATCCGTTACCATTTGTAAGTACTACGTTGGACAAATTACGCGATGCTCGATATCTCACAACTCTTGACATAAAGTCCGCATATTGGCAGATTCCTATGGCGGAACAATCGAAACCATATACTGCATTTGTTGTTCCAAACCGAGGATTATTTCAGTTTCGTCGTATGCCTTTCGGGCTTCATAATGCTCCAGCTACGTGGCAGAGATTAATTGATCAGGTGATTGGATACGACTTAGAGAAATATGTTTTTGTGTATCTTGACGATATAATTATTTGTACTAATAACTTTGACCTGCATATGGAGATACTCATGGAAATAACATCACGTCTTTCAAAAGCCGGATTAACACTCAATCGCGAAAAATGCAATTTTTGTAAGCCAGAACTGAAATATTTGGGTTATGTGGTGAACGCACACGGGTTAATGGTTGATCCAGAGAAAGTCGAAGCTATAGTTCAGTTAGTCGCCCCGAGTAATGTAACTGGCGTTCGTAGGATTATCGGTTTAGCCTCTTGGTACCGTCGGTTTGTGCCGAATTTTTCGTCGTTAATGGCACCGTTATCTAATCTTACAAGGAAACACCAGCCTTTTCTATGGGACGATAAATGTGAGACAGCGTTTAAGTTACTTAAGAATTGTTTGATTAGTGCTCCAATATTATCTTGCCCAAATTTTGATTTAACTTTTTGTATTCAAACGGACGCTTCTGATTTTGGTCTCGGAGCGGTATTAACTCAAAATCAAGAAGGCATAGAAAAGGTTGTGTGTTACTTAAGTCGGTCATTAACTCAAGCAGAACGACGATATAGTACAACTGAGAAAGAATGCCTAGCGGTGTTGTTCGCGATTGAGAAATTGAGACCGTACATAGAAGGTACTAAGTTCACCGTTATAACAGATCATTATAGTCTCAAGTGGTTGAATAATATCAAAGATCCAGTAGGGCGAATTGCGCGATGGGCCGTAAGACTTCAACAATACGACTTTGAAATTATTCACCGAAAGGGTAAAGACCATGTAGTGCCGGATGCACTATCGCGATCAGTACCGGTAGTTGACGAACTAATTATAAGTGACAAACCTGACAGCGGAAGTAACGATACTTGGTACTGTAAAATGTTAGATAGAGTTAAGCAGAACCCGGTGAAGTATCCACAGTGGCGAATAGAAGATAATGTCTTGTACAAACGGGCTAGATTAAGATATGCAACTTTATCAAATTCGACACCGTGGCTTGAAGTAGCACCTAAATCTATTCGAAAGGAACTAATAAGATCGTGTCACGATCCTCCTACTTGTGGACACTTGGGTATCTTTAAAACTAAAGCTAGGTTGTCGGAACGATATTATTGGCCCAAGATGAAGTTTGATGTCACGCATTTTGTTAATCGTTGTCGCATTTGTTTACAAAACAAACCACTTCAAAAACGACCGGCGGGATTAATGCTGAGGACGACGGCACAAGTAAAACAACCATGGCAAATTTTAAGTATTGACTTAGTTGGCCCTTTGCCTCGTACAACAGCAGGTTTTGTTTATATTCTATCGGTTACGGATACTTTCAGTAAGTTTACTCTGTTATTTCCACTTCGTACCGCGGTTGCCGCGAAGATTGTCACTGCCCTGGAAGATCAGGTATTCTTAATATTTGGGGTTCCTAATTCGATAATTGTAGATAATGGCGTACAGTTCCGAAGTAATATTTTCCGGGCTAAGATGCAGGAATACGACGTAAACATTCGATATACCGCTAACTACCATCCTCAATGCAACCCAGTCGAACGAGTACATCGCGTAATCAAAACTATGTTATCGTCATATGTAGGTGATAACCATCGGACATGGGATAAATATTTGTCGAAAGTTAGCTCAGCTATTCGGTCTGCACGTCATGAAGTAACGGGACTTACACCTAATTTTATAATTTTTAGTCGACATATTTCCTACTCCGGTAAGAATGTTCCTACAATTGACGATTTAATTCAATTCGATCGTACTGCGATAGATAATGCTCGAGCAGAAAGTCTACGGGAAGTGTTTATTGATGTTAGGAAGCGGTTAACTGTGGCCTACGAAAAAAGCAGTAAAGTTTACAACTTACGACGTCGGGACGAACGCTTTATACTTGATCAACAAGTATGGAGGAAAAATTATGCTATCTCGGATGCGACAAAATATTTTACAGCCAAACTCGCGTCAAACTTTGTAGGTCCTTTTCGAATATCGCAAGTAGTATCCCCATGGTCTTATCGGTTAAGTGATGCTTCGGGCAAGGAATGTGGCATTTGGCATGCGAAAGACCTAAAAGCGCACCCTCCCGAACTAGTGGACGTTATTGGAACGAATTCATAGATACCAGTTGACTGTTTTGCTCATTATTGTTCAGCTTACTTATGATTGTGGGTCTTCATTAGTTGTGAAGTTCCTGGGTTCATATTTTGCCTTACTGTTGGAGGCCTTTCGGTGTGTCGGAGCCCGAAAGAAGAATATCGCAGTGGCTAGCTGGTCAGGGGTAAGAGCCCCCTAACAGTCTGTTGGTGATGTTTTGTGAATGTAATCCACGGGGACTAGCCCTGTTGGACTGTGTGGCTACGGGTAGTCGGTAGGGCGGCCGCTATCCAGCGTTTCAGCCTCGGTGGGGAGCGACCGTATCCAGCTCCGGTGGGGGGGAAACCCATCACACCTCGCCAGTGTGGTAATCCCCCACCTTAAACGTTAAAGGGGATTATGGCTAATGTGTTGTCTTTTTTTTTTTCCTCTATCCATGTTTATAGTGTGGTTGCGACTTCCAGTTGTACCACAGCTCTTGTTTTATTATAGTATGGGCTATAATTTTCGGTTTTCTTTTGGTAAAAACCTCTTTGTAGAAAGGGAGGAGTTGTTACGGTCCATTTTTGCAATGCACCTAAAAGGATAAATTTAGTAGAGCTTCGTAATCTAATATCCTACTTACCTGAATCGTGGCTCCTCGTCTTCTTTTTCCTTAGTTGTCGCGGTCATTAATTGTAAATAAATCCAAAAAGAACCGATTTATGGGGTTAGGAATACTGTAAAGTCGTTAAGATTAGTTTAATACCAATGTTGCAAATACAATTTACTTACCTAATCACTGTTAGTGAAGTGCGATCTTTGCCATCTTAGATAATAGCACTAATTGGGCCCAACACTGATTTTCATCACTTCTATTAAACTACACTTTGTTGTTATGGTGAGATGTCAACCGAGTAGAGGTCAATGTCTGACATTGAAGTTAGCTAGATTTATGACGAATGCTAGACGCGAAATATTCCTGCTCGAGGTAACTAGGTCACGTGATCAACGCTACAAAACGAATCGTCCCTTTCTATTTTTGATCGTTGGATCAAACACACGCTCTGCGGATTTAGCGGGCCGATTCTGTAAAACAGTTAACGAAAATCAATTAGTGCATCTAATTGATCTACGGTAGATCATCTTAAACTCAATAGGAGTTGATTTTCGGCATTATTGATTATTTCGGACGACTGTTGGAATCGTAAAAATCGATCGCCACGTGATCTGGCGCAATTTCAACGCGTGATCTGCGTGATCTAAGCGTTAGAAAAGCGAGGAATATTCGCTGGTTGCTGTTTCTATCGTACTTTTCGATTTGGAAGTTTGTGGGTTATCTTGGGCGATCTGTCGGAATTCGGCTGTCGATAGTGGAATCTGGATTCTGACCTCCATAATATCGAGACGCAAATATCATCGACATCTCATCTCCCTTGCTACAACATCTTGCTACGATGTCCACATCGAATTTTGTATCAGATAAGTGGTTTTGAATTATCATTGTTGAAGTTCCGAGAAACTTGACTGGTTTCGCAGATATATTGGGTTTCGTATTAAAGTAAATCACACAAGTTGTGCTGGGTTCTATACATTCGGTGAATCATTTATTCGGTATTATACATACAAATTCTCGGCGGATACTGTGCACACTATCGCTAGCGGTTATACCATATGAGTATTTACTTATTATCGAATTTATAGTTTTTCCCCAGTTTTATAAACATTCAGCGAACCTTTAGCGAACTAGTAGATTTGTCGACAATTCACGGAGTGATTAACTACCTACTTGGAAGTGTTACCGATTTGTAAATTTAAGTGTATACAGATATTAATTTTCGATCTCTTAATATTATAGTCAATTCAATAAATAGTTAATTTAGGCTGACAATTGTTTCAATTAATAACATCAGTTTCCCGTTTTCTAGAAACGAGGCAATAAGTTAGGTTAAGACGGGTCGCAAAACGGGTGGCGCCTTATTTATAAGTTGACCCACACCACTCACCATCTGAGCAGCTGGTCACTTAACTTAACTAGCTTTCCTCAACCCGGACCTTTGATAACAAATTTACTGTTACAGACCGGTCACTAAAGCCAATAGCGTAACCGTTTTATAGGAAAGTTGTTGTCTTTTACAAACAAACTAATTAACTAATTTAAGTTATATTGAACAAACTGCTTTAGAGAACAAATCAAAGTCAGCTATAGGTCGATTATATAATTTCGCAAATGTTCTAGAGCGTTCTGACCAACCTGCTGCGGTTTTAATCATGTTAGTACTTATGCCTCCTCTAAATGCGGCCGAAGTCGACGCATGCCTCGTACTATGGGCTGAAAAAATCTCAGTATCTACCACTTTCTTTTAATGATGTTTTAACCCAGCGACTCAAGGTGTCCTTTGATGCTCTCTTAAATGGCTTATTAACTGTTATGAATTAATTACTATTTAACGATTTTTTTATTAAAAGAGTACGTTTCAAGTACTCCTGTAAAGCCCAAGAATTTTAATTAAGGGCTGGTTCTTATTAGGTGCCGGTGTCTTAATTAGTGAGGGTATTTTAATTGTAAATCCTTGTACTTCTTCTCTGATAAATTCAATTTCAATACTGTGAAGAGTTTGCATTCTATGACCGGTCACTAAAGCCAATAGCGTAACCGTTTTATAGGAAAGTTGTTGCATGGTTAATGTAGCATTTGGATACTTGGTAGCCAAATAGTTGAGGACAATCTTTGGGTCCCACGTTTCGCCATAACGTGGTGTTGTTGGTCGTAATTTGAAAAGTCCTTTGAAGAGTCGTTTTATTCTAGAATCCTCTCCTGCATTGCAAGATGTAACTAATGCTATCGCTGAACTATGGGTGCTCCAGCTCCATTTTCAAATTGTATGGTTAGAATATCCAATATATTGAAAACAGTATTATTGTATAAGTCTTCTTTGAACTTCTTACAATGGTTAAACCATAATTTTAAAGAAGACGAATATTGTTTAAATGTTGAGGCCTAGAGAGACGATAATAATATTGTACCCGAGTTATCCAAACAACCTCTTATTTTAAACGCTTCCATGATAATTTTCCTACCGCTAGAGAAAGCGTTTTCTACAGTGGATGTGGTGATCTGTTGGGTGATAACAGCAAGTTAACGTTCGGATTTAATATTAGTAGTTTGTCAATATTTAAGCTCATAAACAGAGGAAACCACGGTTGTGGTGGCCACAGAGGTAACACAACTAATCCCTCTGCTTTATTGTCTATGATTTTCTTTAAAACTCTGGGTACAAGAGAAAATGGTGGAAATGCATAGAATTCAATATTCTGCCAACAAACTGTAAACGCATCTACATTTATTGGTTCTGGGTTAGGTAACCAAGAAATGAAATTGCGCCACTTGTTATTTAGCCGGTTTGCAAATAAATCTATTTTACGCACAACTTGATACTAATTGATTGTTTACAACCTATTTACCGAGTCGGTAACTAAGTGTTTGCAATATGCAAGCTTTAAAAACTACAAAAAGCACGTAAAAAAAACCCCGGCCAATAAAATGAACGTTGAATTGAATATATTGGATATTTATATATTTAACTATAAACTTGTTATAAACAAAACTTGTTAATAACATATTATTGTAACATATATAATAACTAGAAACATCCTACGATTATGGTTAGAGTTTTATTAGTTAGTATTTTATATTGACGTTAGTATTTTATTGACAAATAAATAGATTCTTAACAACGTTCTATTTTTGTTTCAAGCCACCTAGTTTTTCCCTAGCTATGACTTTTAGCAAAAATATACCTACATATCATTTAAAAGATGCTACAAATAATTAAGTTGTGCGTAAAACTTGATACTAATTGCTTGTTTACAACCTATTTACCGAGTCGGTAACCAAGTGTTTGCAATATGCAGGCTGTAAAAACTACAAAAAGCCCGTAAAAAAAGCCCGTAAAAAAAAGCTCGGCTGATAAAATGAACATTGAATTGAATATATTGAATATATATTTCCCACAAGCCATACTCTACTTTGTAGCGACTTTTTGACTTCGTGGAAAGAAAACCAGCAATAGCTTCGTCAGCTGCAACGACAATATTTTCGGGAATTGGTTCTATTAAGTCTAATTCGTAGTTTGACGTTAATATTTTATTGACAAATAAATAGATTTTTAACAACGTTCTATTTTTGTTTCAAAGCCACCTAGTTTTTCCCTAGTTATGACTTTTAGCAAAAATATACCTACAATATCATTTAAAAGATGCTATAAATAATTAAGTTGGGCGTAAAACGTTGTACGTTCCTCAGGCCAAACAAAAGATTACACTTAGTCGAATAAATGCCCTCGTTGCGCGTCGGGCCTCAAACTTCGACTGCAGGCGTAATCTTTTTGTTTCGGCCCTCTTAACGTAAATAATTATTAGGGTTCCCAAATGATGTAACAATTAATTTATAACTCGCACTAGACAACTCCTATTCAATTCCCAAAAACGATCTTCTTGACTTAGTGTCTGCTTTGACATTATCTACCGATTTTATAAAGGAAGCAAAACCCACAAGTTACGATCTTCGCATCATCTTCAAATTTGTTTTGCCAACAAACTTAGCTGATCAATTCTTACCCCCATACGATTTATATACGAAATCGCGGTGGTATTGTCGATTCTTAACAGAATTTCACAATTCTTCATCTCTGAAGCAAAACATTTAAGTGCAAAGAAAGCTGCTAACAACTCTAGAAAATTTATATGGTGATATTTTTCGGCACTGCTCCAATAACCCTAGGAACGGCGGCCTTGACAAAATGCACCCCAGCCAGACGGTGAAGTATCAGAGAAAATGTCTAACGAAAATTTAAATAATCTAATTTTTTGTTGTGCCTCTTTTATTTTTATTAACCACTACCTCAAATCTTCTTTTACAGCAGAAGATATGGTCATATCTGCCTCATAATTATCATTTGATGTAGTTAATGCCTTGCATTTTGCGCTTTCGAGCAATTTTGTATAAACCCATCCAGGATAAAATTCCAAGGGCCCATCCGAGATAAACTTAACGAATGATTTGTCAATTGTTTCCACTCTTCATAAAACATTTGTAAGCGACCTGCATGTTTGCAACTTACTAGTAGCGTTTCCTCTGATGCGTCGACTTCTGGTGATTGCGTTGGTATGTTATTGTCTGATTCTGCTGGCGACCTTGTACCCGGTATCTGGATGGTCTGCCCTGTCGAGGTACTCTGTATTGACGAGACGGACCTTTCCGATTTAACGAACCATCGTGCTTTTTAACGCCAGACTTTCCTTTTAAGGTTTTCAGACCCTGCTCCGCACTTTCGACGGTCTTAGCAGCTTGAAGACGATCAAAGACTATCGCTTATATTAGCTCCGAACAGGCATTCGTCAGCCGGGATTTCTGCCAAAACATCCTTCATTTTCGTGTCCAAGTTAGCCGAAATTAGCACTCTTCTAGTTGCTGTGTAGTTGTGAATTAGATCTACCATTAGCCTTGATGAGTTGCTAGCTAGCTCCACCATAAGAACATCTTTGTTACTTGATTCTCGAATAAGATGGGTCATTAATTGTCCCATAGCCGCTAAGCTGTGAGCAATTTGGCTTTAAAGACCCGCAAGGCGAGCATTTCTTTTCATGTTAGCTTCCCCAGCTGTTAAAGCAATTTCTGCATTTACCTTAGGCGCTCTTAGCTCCAAACAGTTGCTTGGGATAGGATATCGCTCCAACTAATCTGTTTTAGTTGTTGGAGTTAATCCATCTTTTATTATTTGCTGCCAACTTTTAGCTAGCTCATTAATAATCGGTGGACCCTGGTTTGGAAGTGGTGTAATATCATCTTCCAGAGCACCCAATAATTCTTGGGAAAGATGAATTTCTTTTGATATCACTTCAGTAGATACATCAGCTGCAGGTAAATCCTCTAAGATTGTTATAGGCTGCACCGGCTCATCAGCTATTTAACAAAGTTTCCCCTTAGAATGATTATTTAAACAATTGAGAAAAGGTTATTTTTCTATGTTTGTATAAGAAAGCCATTTTGGCTAACTTTAAGCAATTTTATTGACGATATATGTATGTCAATTTATGAAAATTGCAAGCTATTAATCAGCAGATTTGCTGGCAACTTGAGTCAAGTAATGACCAATTGCTTCCATTCCAATAACAATTTTACAACTCAGCAAGTATTGCTGACAACTTATATCAGTTTATGATTAAGTCATTTTTACCCTTAAATATAGGATGAAATGTGTTTGTTCGTAAAATTCTACAATATAATTATTAAGAAGCTTGATTCGGCATAATCCATTCTAACACTTGGACTCTCTATCCGAGCTTTTCTTCTTCGTTCTATTTTTTGTATCTTCTTTTGTAATATTTCAATTTTATCCTCTGAACACTCTGAGGCAGAACGATAACGTCTTTTCTTGTGTTTTCCCATGTTAAAACTAATTAGTTTATTTAAGTTAGCAATATTCTGAAAAAACACGTGGTTACACACAAAGAACAGTAATGACAATAAGCGCCCGTCTAAGAATGAGGGCGCTACCAATTTTTTTTACTTTGAATTTGTGGTTGCATAGACGCGAAATCGGTGTACTACGTTTTTGATCTTGAGAAAAAGGCGCAAATATAACTTCAAATTTGTCTTCAAATTGTAACATATTAGATGGAATTGCTAAAAAATATTTTTTACCTCAAGAATGGCAGTAGGGCTTACATTTTTATAGAGAAATCAAGAACACGTGATGGTTTTGGATGTTTTAACCGAAGTTTCTCTAAAGTTTTAGAATCTTGTAAGGCAAGGCTATCTTCACAAGATAAAATTGTAATTGCTCCTTTAATGTCTCCATCAGCTATTTTGTAGTTAACTCTATGAGTAAGGCTAGTTGGTTTATATTTGATAGCAATGTTTTCAATGTTTGGTAGAGATGCTTCGTTACAGTTTTGTTTGACAAAATTGGAAAGGATATCTTTGGTGTTCTTCCCTGGTATTTGAAGTGCAATGCAAGCAAACATCATAAGATCTTCCCAAGATTTAAAGTCGTTTGCAGTAATACATTGGTCTATTAAGAAGGTCAGACGATTAGCCACTAGAATTCTTGCACTCTTAGGAATTCGTTTTATAATAGGAACACTGGAACGTAGTTTTCCAAGTTTTGTAACTAGTATATTAACTGCATTAGATTCGTCTTTCTGAGAATTCATTGTTGCATAATGATCCTTGTGTTTCTTTGTTAAATGTTGCTTAAGACCACGCTGAGTGAAGAATGATCCACATAGATTGCATATAATTTTTTCATTGTCTGTGTGTTTTGATTTGCATGAAGAACAAATCCTTTTGACTATTTGTTGACTCAAGTTTTCAATCACAATGTCTGAAGTGCAAGTTGTATGAAACCAAATTTGGCAGATATTACATTGCTCTTTATTATCAAAATCATTATTTGGATTCATTTAGATAAATGATTAACTTACAGCAAGGTGGAGCAACTTGTTCAGTATAGTTACCCACGTAAAACATTCATCCCAAAATTGCAGAAAAATTTCGATGGACAAACATTTGCCCAAAGGTATGCAACAATATTAACCAAACTTCAAAATCGGCAAGTCGCCCCGAAGCTCTTGCAATGAAAAACCAAATCTCGATCTGACGTTTGTTGATCCAAAATTGCAGAAACCGACACCAAAAAACCACTTTGGCTCCACAAAAACAGTTTACAAATTTTCCTCACGGTCGATGCACTAGTTATCAATACTCAAGCTGAGCTTTCACACAGCCAAAGGCTGCAAACAACAAAGACTTTCTGCACAACTGCCAAATTATTGAAACCAGCTTTATTGAACACCGCAAAAAGAAACACTAGCAGCAACAAGTACCAAGACGCCAGAGCACAAAATCAACAATTCTTCACAAGCCAATCAGAAGTTATATTCGAAAGTAACAGGAGCAAAAATTACACGTCTTTTTTTTTGTTTTTTGTCTTTTGTTTTTTTTTACACATTAAAAATAATAATATTAATTAATACTTCGTTTAGGTGGCCAATTCTGTTTGGTTTTATTGATTGGCTCAACCAATTCTGAGTATAATTCTTCAACGAATATTTAGCTGGTTTCTAAATCACGGTATTCCACTGCTTCTGGCATAGCCGGCATTTTTAAACTTGAAATTGCTATTTTATGGTCTGCAAAACGTATTTCATTCACCTTTGAAGAAGAATAATCCTGAAATTGAATTGAGTTAGTATCAAACTTCAAGTGCATAATTTAAATTCAAAAGAATTGCATCAAATTGTATTTTTTTGGTCTAATTCCTACAGATTTACTAGCTTGCCCCTTTTAATTTGTTTCTCGTTCCGTAAACAGTGGTTGCAAAAACAACCATTTAATATTATGGGGAAGCATATTTGTATGTTTCAAATTGTACAAACAATCTCTTCCAAGGTTGTTGTTGTTGTATTTCTTTTTTGGCGATTATTTTTTACGCCATGATCCGCCT